>CM035286.1:1169518-1250843 GCA_020226075.1 Hydropotes inermis | reverse complement strand
ATTACCAAATTTCAATCTAGAGTGGACAGAAACTTCAAACAGACCACTTTAGATTGAAATTTGGTAATTTTTGTTGTTCAGAAAATTATTCATGTAGCCTATCATGTCAAATTTATAGGTATGAAATTGTTCAGTATCTTTCATAATTGTCTTTTATACAGGTTTTCTAGATTTATTCACACTACACTAATTTTTTATTGGCTTCACAGTGCTCATTTTTTTCCATATAGAAAAATAATACTTTCCTTTTCCAAAACCCAGCATTTAGTTGTACCAAGGAAACAGAGTATGTACTTTCCAACTGGTAATTTTTGGTTTTCCATGTTTAATTTATCCATCATTTCCAATGTGTAAAATTTTCGCTTCTATTCCTAGTTTGAATGATTGCTCTGTGTAACTTCGATCTTGCCAAATAAATTAAAAAAAAATCAAGTTTTTATTGGAAAAACAAAGCAAAGCACAGTTGCCATAAAGGAAAAAGGACACCAATGAGGTTATAGTAAGTGACAGACGTGAAAATATATTTTCAACCTAGATGACACAGACAAAAATCAGTGACATATAAAAAAGACCTCAAATAGCAGTGGGTTCTCATTTAGCCCTTGCACTGTGCATGCGTGGAGCCCTGCTGGGAAAGGGACAGATGTGGGGCAAGTGTCGACTCCTCTGTTCCTGTACTGAGCATGTGCAGGGCCCTCAGAGTCATTCATATGCTGAAATCTTAACCTCTGAGGTGATGGTGTGAGGAGATGGGGAAGGTGGATGTGATTAAGTCAGAGGCAGAAGAGTGCTCTTGCAAAACAGGCCTGGGAGAGCCCCTCCTCTCTTCTGACAGGTGGGAGTGCACTGAAAACAATCCTCCTGTGATCCAGAAAGTGGTTCCTCTCTAGTCATGGAATCTGCATTCACCTTGATCTTGGACTTCTCAGCACCTATAACTGTTAAGAAGTAAATTTCTGCTGTTCACATGCTGCTTGGTCTATGGCATTTGTTACAGCAGCCCAGATGGAATAAAACAGCTTCTGATTCAGGCAGCCAGTGTCTAATTATAATTGCTATGGGTATAACTAAGCAAAGGAAGAGGGTGAGGCAGGGAGGGGTGGATGTTTTATTTTCACTGGAGTGATAAGTGACATCTTTGTGTTGGGAAGAACATGAAGGAAATGATACTTAAGAAGAATTCTAAATGTTCTTCTCCATAGGCCCTGGAATGCATTTGAGAAAAATTAAAAATCCTTTCCTGACTGAAAACCAAAATAACACTTAATATAAATGGAAACAGGTAGAAAATTTTAGCTCCATCACATGAGCAAAAGGAACAAAAATAACAACATATGTATATACATATCAAACCCTACAAACCACAAGGATCCAGTATCAGCAAAACATGCCTTTATGCCACCATGAAGGAAGGTCGGCAGAGACGACCATGGGAGGATTAGACCTCAAGTGCTTCATGAAGTAGAATAATTTGACTACCTTATAAAAGAAATTCCAATAAATCTGTTAAAATCCTAAAAGACACTATTGGAACTATCAATGAATAAGACACTATGAAACACACCCATAATGAAGAACAGTATGGAGGTTCATCAAACCTCACAATATAGTCATGGACTGTGGAATATTAAAGACAATTGGAGACTTTATCACAGAGAAGGGAAGGCAGATCAAGTGAGACCCAACAGCAGACCAGTCACCAGTCACAATGTAGCAGGGAACACAAGGGAAAAGCAACTTCAGATGCCATAGGAAACATCACAAAAACGGTCTGTAGATTTTTCATTCTAAACTATCACTCAAGAATAAAAGCAAAATAAGAAAATTTTCAGATGAAAACATTTTCAGTCTATGAGCATTTGATTCTCTCAAGCTTTCACTGAGAGTGAGGAAGGATGAAGTTTGAGTGAGTCCCAGAAGGAAGGAGTGCAGTGAGACGTGGGGGCAGGAGATGGGCAGATGCAGATCTAAGTCAGATAGTCAATGACTGTGTAAAACAACACCCATGGATCAGTAATGATAATGACCATGAGAAATTAGAATCATTAACTTCTGTGGTCCAGTCCTGCGTCTTGGCCACCTACCACTCTACAAGGGTTTAGAATTCCAGAGCTGAAGTTGTGAGCATGTGTGTGTATACATACATACATACATATATATATATATATATATATATATATATATATATATATACACATATATAAGTAATCATTTATATCAATTCATATAATAATAATTGTACAATATACACAAGTGTGATTTTTCCTGAAATTCAAGAATGCTTCATCATTGTAAAATACATTGGTATCATGCACCACGTTGGAGAAGGAAATGGCAACCCATACCAGAGTTCATGCATGAAGAATCCTGTGGACAGAGGAGCCTGGTGGGCTGCTGTCCATGGGGGTCGCACAGAGTTGGACATGATTGAAGCACCATGCCAAGCAAGCAAGAAAGCACGCAAGTCACCACATTCACATAACATAGGGAAAAACCATGATCTCAATTAATGCAGAGAGGGCAACTTAAAAATTTCAAAAACATTTCATTATTAAAAAAAAAAAAAGCTTGACAAATAACACTTGAAGGAAATCACCACCATACAGTTAAAGTCCCTGATGGCCCAGCAGTAAAGAATCTGCCTGCAAAGAAGGAGATGCAAGAGGCAGAGGTCTGATCCCCGTATCGGGAAGATCCCCTAGAAGACGAAACATCAACCAACTCCACTATTCTTGACTAGAGAGTCCCATGGATACAGGAGCATGGTGGGCTACAGTGCAAAAGGTCAAGAAGAGCTGGACACAACTGACTACACACAGACAAGTAAAACTCACAGCCAACATCACAGCCAGTGATGAAGACTGAAAATTTTTCCTTTGAGATTAGGAAACACATAAGAATGCTAGGTTTTGCCACTCCGATGTAAGACAGCACTGAGAGTCTTAGCCATAACAGTCAGGAAAGATAGACATACAGACAGACAGATAAATCAGTGACACTTCAATCTGAAAGGAGGTAGAATTATCTATGCCCACCCATGACATAATCGCAAATGTAGAAATCCTAAGTATGACACAAAAATAATGTTATAAATAAAAAATTAATTCAGCAAAGTAACAAGGACATACACCAAAGTCAATGCTGAAAATCAGTGGCACTTCTGTACATTAATGATCAAAGTGAAAAGGAAATTAAGAAAATAGTTGTGTTTACAATTGTTTCAGGAAGAATAAAATACTTAGTGATTAACTGAAGAAAAAAAGTGAAGACTTGCACAGTGAAATGTCAAACTTTGTGAAGACATTAAATGACACAAGTCCTGTTTTCGTGCATTGGAAGACTTACAGCTAAGATCTCAATACTAACCATTGCAATTATAATTCCAATGCAATTCTGATCAAAACTCCACCCTAAACCCAAATGCCTAACCTAAAACACTTTACAGCTAATATACCCCAAAATAGCCAAACAATCAAAAGAAGAAAATGTAATATGCGGGGATACCATTACTGATTTCAAAACGTACTGCAAAGCTATATTAATCAAAACAGTTTGGTACTGTTATGGATCACAGCCTTGTAGTGATGAAGGGGTGTTCACAACCCACTGAAGCCATCAGCCATGGTATACACAGTCACGCAAAATGGATGGGACCTAATGAAGAGTGCTGACAAAAAAATGGTCCACTAGGGGATGAAATGGCAACCAACTTCAGTATTCTTGTCTGGAGAACAACATAAACAGTAAGAAAAGGCAAAAAGATATGACACTCCAAGATGAGCCCTCCAGGTCAGAAGGCATTCAGTATGCTAAACTACGGAAGGATGCAGGGCAACTACTAACAGCTCCAGAGAGAAAGAAGTGGCTGGGACAAAGCAGAAATGATGCGCAGTTGTGAATGTGTCTGGTGGTGAAAGTAAAGTCCCATGCAGTAAAGAACAGTATTGTATAGGAACCTGAAATGTTAGGTTCATGAATCAAGATAAATTGGATGTGGTCAAGCAGAAGATGGCAAGAGTGAACATTGACATATTAGGAATCAGTGAACTAAAATGGACTGGAATGGGCGAATTTAATTCAGATGACTATTACATCTACTACTGTGGGCAAAAATCCCTTAGAAGAAATGGAGTAGGCCTTGTAGTCAACAAAAGAACCCAAAATGCAACACTTGGGTGCAGTCTCATAAACGGCAGAATGATCTCTGTTCGTTTCCAAGGCAAGCCAATCAATATCACAGTAATCTTAGTATATGCCCCAAAGCCTACTGCCAAAGATGCTGAAGTTGACCAGTTCTATGAAGACCTAAAAGACCTCCTAGAACTAACACCAAAAAAAAAAAGAAAGGAAAAGATGTCCTTTTCATCATAAATGATTAAAATGCAAAAGTAGTAAGTCAAGAGATATTCAGAATAATAGGCAAGTTTGGCCTTTTAGAGCTAAATGATGCAGGGCCAAGAATAACATAGTTTTGTCAAGAGAACATGCTGGTCACAGAAAACACCATTCAACAACAACAGAAGACATGACTCTATCCATCGACATCACCAGGTGGTCAATACGAAAATCAGGTTGATTATATTCTTTCAGCCAAAGACAGAGAAGCTCTACATAGTCAGCAAAAAGAAGACTGGGAGCTGACTGTGGCTCAGATCATGAGCTCCTATTGCAAAATTCCGGCTTCACCTGAAGAAAGTAGTGAAAACCACTAGACCATTCAGATATGACCTACAATCAAATCCCTTACAACTATACAGTGGAAGTGACAAACAGATTTAAGGGATTAGATCTCATAAACAGTGTGCCACCCGAAGATTCACATCAGAAAGAAGGGGCAACATGATTGAGAAATATCTCTAACACATTACATAGATTGTGAAAAGATATTTTTCATAGACAGGTGTTAATAGATGAATGAAGAAAGGAGGCGACAGAAGTGGACAGAGATAGGGGGTTTAGACATGGACTTTAAATCTTTGTAATGTGTCACAAGGGAAAACTTCCAGTCACTGGCTCACCTTGCATTTTTACTTTCCTGGATTTTGACTTTTTCCAAGACATGTTCTGTGTGTGTGTGTTGCTCAGTCAGGTCCGACTCTTTGTGACCCCATGGGCTGTAGCCCACCAAGATATCCTGTCCACGGAATTCTCCAGGCAGGAATACTGGAGTCCGTTGCCATTTCCTGATGAAGACGAACTAGGAAACGGCCCCTTTTAAATGGGGCAGTGTGTTTGTCATTAGCAGAAAAACACAGAGGCAGAAGATGGGTGGATGCAGGTCTCAGTCAGACAGTGACCTCTGGTGGCCCTATAGGGCTCTGTGGTTCCTTGTGCAGAAACAGTCTGAATTTTTCATTCTGAACTACCTGCCTGCAATGCAGGAGACCCAGCTTTAATCCCTGGGTTGGGAATATGCCCTGGAGAAAGAAATGGCAACCTACTGGAGAATTCCATGGACAGAGGAGCCTGCTGAGCTACAGTCCATGAGATCACAGTCAGATATGATTGAGCTACTAACACACAAGCTCTCACTCAGGAATAAAAACGAATTAAGAATATTTTCAGATGAAAAAGACTACAGTGTTTGCCTCTCTTAGGCTCTCACTGAGAATGAGGAAGTGTGTATATAAGGAAGAAGTGAGTGAATCTCAGGAGGAAGGAGTAGAGGGTGAGAAACAGAGGCAGGGGATGGGTGGATGCAGGTCTAAGTCAGACAGTCACTGACTGTATGAAACAACACTCATGGAGCAGTAGTATCAGTCATCAATGACTAATACGAAGCGTAAATCTCTGTGGTTCAGTGCTATGTCCTGGCCATCACCTGCCGCCCTACCAGAATTCTGGAAGCCTGAGCAGAAGTTGGAAGTGCATATATATCTCTTTAATAATAATCATTTATAGCTATCTATGACAACCCACTACAGTGCTCTTGCCTGGAGAATCCCAGGGATGGCAGAGCCTGGTGGGCTGCCGTCTATGGGGTCGCACAGACTCGGACACGTCTTAGCTGCAGCAAAAGCAAATATTAATGCATCTGAATAGCACAAACATTAACAGAATAAAGGGAAAAACATGTACATCTCAGTTAATAGAAAAAATAGTTGAATAAATTAAACACCTTTTCATGCTAAAATCACCTGACAAATTAAATTTGAGGGAAATTATGATGACATAATAATGTCATCCATGTAAAACCCATAGCCAACATCACAGTCCTTGGTGAAACATGGAAAATCTCTCCTTTGACTTCAGGAAGTATGTAAGAATACTGAGTTTTACCACTTCTAAGCAATAGTACTTGTAGTTTTAGACATGCCTGTCAGCAAAGACATGTAAGAAAATAAGTTGAATTAATCCATAAATCACCAACATTCAAATATGATAAATGGAAGTAGAATTATCTATGTTCACATGTGACATGATTTCATAAGTAGAAATCCTAAGGACACCACAAAAATATTATAAATAATAAATGAATTCAGCAAAGTAACATGGTACAAAATTAACACTGAAATTCACTTATATTTCTGTGCAGTAACAGGATCAGTTTGGAAAGGAAATTAAGAAAACGACTGCATTTACAAATACATCAGAAAGAATAAATTACTGAGTTTTGCTGGGGGCTCACATGGTAAAGAATCCACCTGCAATGCGGGAGACCTGAGTTTGATCCCTGGGCTGGGAATAGCCCCTGGAGGAGGGTATGGCACTGACTCCAGTATTCTTGCCTGGAGAATCCCCATGGACAGAGGACCCTGGCTGGCTACAGTCCATGTGGTCACAAAGATTCGGACATGACTCAGCAACTAAGCACAGCACTGAGTAGTTAACTCAGAAGGGGAAGATTTGCACAGTGAAAGCTTCCAAAAGCTGCAAATAAAGTGCATGACACAAATTCCATTTTCATGGATTCGAAGATTTACCACTGTTAAGATTTCAATAACAGCCTCTGTAATATACAATTGTAATTCACTCCCTAGCAAAACCCCACAGAACTAAAAAACCCATCCAAATTAAAAAAGCTATCCTAAAATTCACTAGTGAACTAATCAAAATTCACTAATTAATACCTAATTAATGCCCAAACTGCCAACCAATTTTGAGCAAGAAAAGCAATGTGGGAGGACACACATTCCTGATTTCAACATTATCACAAAGGTACAGTAGTCACAACAGTCTGGTACTGTCATAAAGATAAAATTATAAATCAATGGAAAATAATTCAGTGCCCAGCCAACCCTTGACACATAAGGTCAAATGATTTTTGACAAAAGTGGTAAGATCATTCCATGGGGGAAAGACAGTATTCCCCAAAACGGTGCTGGCAGAACTTGACATCCATATGCCAAGAAATGAGGCTCCGTTCAGCTCAGTCACTCAGTCCTATCTGACTCTTTGCGACCCTGTGGACTGCAGCACGCTAGACCTTCCTGTTCATAACCAACTCCTGGAGTTTACTCAAACTCATGTCCATTGAGTTGGTGATGCCATCTAACTGTCTCATCCTCTGTTGATCCCTTCTCCTCTCATCTTCAATTTTCCCAGCATCAGGGTCTTTTCAAATGAGGTAGCTCTTCACATCAGGTGGCCAAAGTATTGGAGTTTCAGCTTCGGCATCAGTCCTTCCAACAAATATTCAGAACTGATTGCCCTTAGGATGGACTCGTTGGATCTCCTTGCAGTCCAAGGGACTCTCAAAAGTCTTCTACAACACCACAGTTCAAAAGCATCAAATCTCCAGTGCTCAGCTTTCTTTATAGTCCAACCCTCACATCCATACATGACTACTGTAAAAACCACAGCTTTGACTAGATGGAGCTTTGTTGGCAAAGTAATGTCTCTGCTTTATAATATGCTGTCTGGGTTGGTCATAACTTTTCCAAAGGAGCAAGCGTCTTTTAATTTCATGGCTGCAGTCGCCATCTGCACCATATTGGCAATTGTCATGTCCAATGAAGGTTCATATCCAAAATATATAAAAAGGCACACAATTGAAAATCAAACAAGCATGCAAAGAATCTCATGGAGAAATGGGGGTTAAATCTAATTTATCTGATGCCTCAGAAATGAAGAGAAACAAAACACCTGTGAGACAAGGAAAGATATAGGCATCTTAAATCAGGATTCCAAAAAATATTAGAGACAGATAAGAAAAAAAGACACAGGGGAGGGGCCACAAACGAGATTGCTTATGTGACAGCCCTTGATCCATGGCATGACCATCTGTCCACTTCCTGAGGGCAGCCTGACATAGTGCACTGACCCTCCGGCTGCCCCACCCCCTGGTTTAACCACTGCCAGGGCAGGCTGGGCATTTACTCTAGAACACGAAGTGTTCTGAGGAGTATCTGGCCCAGTAGGGGAAACCCAGACTCTGTCATCTGCCCAGGCTTCCTGCGGGCCTCCTAACACCTCAGATTTACCTCCTATATCTTAAGGGTGCCTCATCAGCCAGTGATCTGACTGGCTCTCCTCCTGCCACTGACACTCATCCTTTACCAGCGAGACCTCATGTGTCACTGGATTCTTTGATCACCAGCTGGGCATCCCTGCTGAGGTGCCACCAGACAGTGAGCACACCACACCATGTGCTCTCAGTCCCAGGTTGGGGGTGGCGGCAAGGCTTTGATGGAGGGAGGATGGGTTTGGACTCTCATGGGGGCTAACTCTGAGCGTTGGCCTCCCAGATCCTTCTCACAGCATCCCAGCCTCGTCCATAGATCTCCTGGACTCCTTTCCTCTTTTCCAGGAGAAGCTGCCAGATCTCTACCTTCAGTAGGAACCGGAAGTTATGTGGGATCCATGATTCTGCCAGCCGTCCCCATGACGCAATCGCACTTCTTCAGGCATTCGTTTAGAAATTGGAGTCTCCCTGTTCAATGAAAGCACCTCAGGGATTGTTTTTCCCTGCAGATAGCCTGTCCTCATGTTTTACCATGATAGGACACCCAGGTCACCACGTACCCAACAACCTGCTTCTGCCCAGAGGAAGAACCTCCCCTACAGTTACACATTCCTGCACAAGGAGAGGAGGGCAGCTCACGCTGCTCAGGGAGGGCTCCCAGTGGTGGCTAGGCATGGTGTGGCTAGCTCTAGATTGCCTGGGGTTACCTTTGGTGCCCTCCTGGTAAAGGACCAGAGGCATCCAGGTTGAGTACTGAACTGCCATAAACATCTGAAAAACCTCTCCCTCCAGAGTTTCCTGAAGCAGAATCCCTGGTCAGTCGAGACACAGCTGGAGAACATCCTTCTGGATGAAGACTCTCCAGCCAAGTGAGCCCAAACTGGCTGTGGCACTGTTGCTAGAAGATGGGTGCGTGGTAACAGGGTTCCGAATTCTGGTAGGGTATGCCATCGAGAGTGACTTCATGACCTGGGGGATCCTTACATGGACTGAGAGTTGACACCACTGCACATAGCCTTCAGGATCCTGACTGCTCATACCTCATTCATGCAGCCCTGGGCCTCACTCAGTTGCACCACAAAGCCCTCCAAACAGCTTCTGGGCAGGCTGTGGGTGCATCTCTGAGTTGACAGACCTGGGCCCAGACTCAAATCCCATTTCCCACCTGTTCTCCGTCTTGAATGAGTCCCTTTCTCTCAACACCTGTCAGTGTTCCCACCTGCACATCGGGGCTGATGCCCACATGGAATTCTAGGGATGTCCACAGACATAGGCGGGACAAGACCTGGAAAATATAGGAGGCCATGTCTCAAACAGGCCGTGTCTCCAGCTGCTGAAGGTTGATCTTATTAATGTTCTCCTCTGTCCCTCTCCTGTTGAGAACCTACAGTCCTTTCTATATTCACTGTGCTTGGGTGTGTCTGTGTGTGTATTGGTATCTGTGCACACTCTCTAGAGGCCAGAGGAACACTGCCCCCAAATACTGAAGGATGGGAAGTGAATTCTAGGATTAAAGACTATCCAATTTCTAATGGATTAAAAGGTTTAACAGAACAACTGAAACCATTTAGCTCCTAGAAAGTAAGGGTTACTGTGCTCCTGTACATCAGTCTTGGCAATGAAGTTTGGCTGTAATTCCAAAAGTAAAAGAAGCAAAAGGAAAAGTGAACAAGTGAGCAGACATCAAGCTCAAAAGTCTCGCCATGGGGAACCATCAACAAAATGAGAAATGAAGTATAAAATGAAGAACATATTGGCAATTTTCATGTCCAATAATTGTTCGTATCCAAAATATATAAAAAGGGACACAATTCAAAAGCAAAGAAGCACACAAGGAATCTCAGGGAGAAATGGGGGTAAGATATGATTTGTCTGAGGCCTTAAAAATACCTCAGAAATGAAGAGAAACAAAACACATGTGAGACAAGGAAAGATATATGCATCTTAAATTAGGGTTTAAAAAATATTAGACACATAAGAAAAAAAGGCACAGGGGAGGTGCTACAAACGAGCCTGCTCAAGTGACAGCCCTTGATCCACAGTGTGACCATCTGTCTTTTTCCTGAGTGCAGAATGACATAGTGCACTGACCATACCCCTGTTCTGCTCCCTGGTGTTATCACTGCCAGGGCAGGCCTGCCGTCTACTCTGGAACACAAAGCATTCTCAGGAGTATCTGGCCCAGGAGGGCACACACAGACTCTTTCATCTGCCCAGCATTCCTGTGGGCCTCCTAACACCTCAGATTTACCTCCTACATCTAAAGGCTGCCTCATCACCCAGTGAATTGCCTGGCTCTCCACCTGCCACTGACACTCATCCTTAACCAGCGAGGGCTCAGGTGTCACTGGATCCTTTGAGCATCAGCTGGGCATCCCAGCTGAGGTTCCACCAGACAGTGGGCACACCACACCATATTCTCTCAGTCCCAAGTTCAGGGGTGGAGGTAGGGCTAGGATGGAGAGAGGATAAGTGTGGACTCTCATAGGGGCTGACTCTGATCTCCAGTCTCCCAGATGCTTCTAACGACATCCCAGACTGGTCCACAGAGCTCCTGGACTCCTTTCCTCTTTTCCAGGAGAATCTGCCAGATCTCTGCTTTCAGTAGGATCCCGAAGTTATGTGGGATCCAGGATTTTGCTAGCCCTCCTCATGCCACAATTGCACGTCTTCAGGCAATCATTCAGAAAAAGGGGTCCTTCCCTCTTCAATAAAAGCACCTCAGGGATCCTTTTTCCCTACTGCTATCCCATCCTCAGGTGTGACAATGACAGGACCCCCAGGTCGCTACGTGCCCTCCAACTTGCTCCTGCCCAGAGGGAGTACCTCCCCTCAAGTCGCATTTTCCTGAATATTGAGATGAGGGCAGCTGACGCTGTGCAGGGAGGGTTCCCAGAAGCGGCCAGGCCTCGTGTGGCCTGCTCTAGATTGCCTGTGTTTACCTAAGGTGCCCTCATGTTAAAGGACCAGAGGCATCCAGGTTGAGCACAGAACCGCCTGAAACATCTGAAAAACCTCTACCTCCAGGGTTTCCTGAAGCAGAATCCCTGGTCACTCGAGACACAGCTGGAGAACATAATTCTGGATGAAGACCCTCTAGCCATGTGAGCCCCAACTGGCTGTGGCGCTTTTGCTAGAAGTTATGTGCCTGGTTAGAGGGTTCTGAGTTCTCTTAGGGTCTGCTATCGAGGAAGAGACTTCACAACCTGGGGGCCTCTTCCTTGTACTGACAGTTGACAACCCTGTACATAGCCCTCAGGATCCTGACTGCTCATCCCTCACCCACCCAGCCCCGGGCCTCACTCAGTTGTACCACAGAGCCATGCACACAGCTCCCGGTCAGGCTGTGTGTGCAGCTCTGAGTTGACAGAAATGGGCCCAGACTCGCCTCCCGTTTCCAAGCTGATCTCCATCCTGAATGAGTCCTTTTCTCTCACAGCCTGTCAGTGTCCCCAGCTGCACTCCTGGGCTGATGCCCACATAGACTTCTAGGGATGTCCTCAGACATAGGTGGGACAAGACCTGGAAAATATGGGAGTACATGTCTCAGGCAGGCAGTGCTTCCAGACCCTTTAGGTTCGTCTTATTTCCATTCTCCTCTCTGTCAATCTTTTGATGCCAATCCACAGTCCTTTTCCTATTCACTGTGCTTGGGTGTGTGTGTGTGTGTGTGTGTGTGTGTGTGTGTGTGTGTGTGTGTCGGTATCTGTGCTCACTCACTAGAGGCCAGAGGAACACTGCCCCTAAATAGTGAAGGATGGGAAGGGAATTCTAGGATCTAAGACTATCCAAATTCTAATGGATTAAAAGCTTGAAAAAACTACTAAAACCATTCAGTTCCTAGAAAGAAGGGGTAATGTGTTCCTGTACATCAGTTCTGGCAAAGATGTTTGGGTGTAATTCCAAAAGCAAAAGAAGTGAAAGGAAAAGTGAACAAGTGAGCGTACATCAACCTTGAAAACTTCACCATGGGGAACCATCTACAAAATGAGAAATGAAGTATGAAATGGAGAACATATTGGCAATTGCCATGTCCAGTAAGGGTTCCTATCCAAAATATATAAAACGACACACAATTCTAAAGCAAAGAAGCACAAAAGGAATCTCACTGAGAAATGGGGGTAAGTTCTGATTTGTCTGAGGCCTTACAAATACCTCAGAAATGAAGAGAAACAGAACACCTGTGAGACAAGGAAACATATAGGCATCTTAAAGCAGGGTTCCAAAATATATTAAAGACAGATAAGAAAAAAAGACATAAGGGAGGCCACAAACTAGCCTGCTCAAGTTACAGCCCTTGATCCATGCGGTGACCATCTGTCCCCTTCCAGAGGGCAGCCTGACATAATGCACTGACCCTCCCCCTGCACCGCCCCCTGGAGTCACCACTGCCAGGGAAGACCAGGCGTCTACTCAGGAACACGAAGTGTTCTCAGGAGTATCTGGCCCAGGAGGGCACACACAGACTCTGTCATCTGCCCAGGCTTCCTGCGGGCCTAATAATATTTCAGATTTACCTCCTACATCTAAAGGCTGCCTCATCAGCCAGGGATCTGCCTGGCTCTCCTCCTGCCACTGACACTCATCCTTTTACAGTGAGGGCTCAGGTGTCACTGGATCCTTTGAGCACCAGCTGGGCAACCCAGATGAGCATCCACCAGACAGTGAGCACACCACACCATGTGCTCTTCGTCCCAGGTTCAAGGGTGGAGGCAGGGCTTTGATGGAGAGAGGATGTGTGTGGATTCTCATGGGGGCTGACTCTGAGCTCTGGCCTCCCAGATGCTTCTCACAACATCCCAGCCTCCTCCACAGATCTCCTGGACTCCTTTCCTCTTTTCCAGGAGAAGCTGTCAGATATCTGCCTTCAGTAGAAACCCAAAGTTATGTGGGATCCAGGATTCGGCCAGCACTCCCCATTCCGCAATCGCACATCCTCAGGCACTCATTCAGAAAATGGAGTCCCTCCCTCTTCAATGAAATCACCTCAGGGATCCTCTTTCCCTACTAAAATCCCGTCCTCAGGATTGACCGTGACAGGACACCCAGGTCACCATGTGCCCACCAACCGGCTCCTGCACAGAGGGAGAAGCTCCACTCAAGTCCCACTTTCCCGCACATGGAGATGAGGGCAGCTGGCCCTGCCCAGGGAGTGCTCAAAGTGGTGGCCAGGCCTGGTGTGGCCAGCTCTAGATTTCCTGGTCTTCCCTTAGGTACCCTCCTTTTTAAAGGACTGGGGGAAACCATGTTGAGCACTGAACCGCCTGAAACATCTGAAAAACCTCTCCCTCCAGTGTGTCCTGAAGCAGAATCCCTGGTCAGTTGAGACACAGCTGAAGAGCATCCTTCTGGATGAAGACTCTCCAGCTAAGTGCACCCCAACTGGCTGTGGGGCTGTTGCTAGAAGATGGGTACCTGGTTACAGATTTCTGAGTTCTGGTAGGGTCTGCCATCGAGGAAGTGACTTCACCACCCAGGGGCCCCTTCCTTGGATTGACAGTTGACACCCCTGCACATAGCCCTCAGGACGCTGAAGTCTCATCCCACATCCACCCAGCCCTGGGCTTCACTCAGTTGCACCACACAGCCCTCCACTTAGCTCCCGGGCAGGCTGTGTGTGCGGCTCTGAGTTGACAGTCCTGGGCCTAGACTCACCTTCCATTTCCTACCTGTTCTCCATCCTGAAAGGGTCACTTTCTCTCAAAGCGTGTCGGTGTCCCCACTGGCACACCGGGGATGATGCCCGCATGGACTTACAGAGATGTCCTCAGACATAGGTGGGACAAGACCTGGAAAATATGAGAGTCCATGTCTCAGGCAGGCCGTGCCTCCAGCCCCTGAAGGTTCATCTATTACCGTTCTCCTCTCTGTCCCTCTCCTGAAGAGAACCTATAGTCCTTTCCATATTCACTGTGCTTGGGTGTTTCTGTGTGTGTGTGTTGGTATCTGTTCACACTCTCTAGAGGCTAGAGGAACACTTCCCCCAAATACTGAAGGATGGGAAGAGAATTCTAGAATTTATGGCTATCCAATTTCTAATGGATTAAAAGGTTTAACAGAACAACTGAAACCATTTAGCTCCTAGAAAGTAAGGGGTACTGTGTTCCTGTACATCAGTCTTGGCAATGAAGTTTGGCTGTAATTCCAAAAGTAAAAGAAGCAAAAGGAAAAGTGAACAAGTGAGCGGACATCAAGCTCAAAAGCCTCGGCATGGGGGACCGTTAACAAAATGAGAAATGAAGTATGAAATGGAGAACATATTGGCAATTGTCATGTCCAATAATTGTTCGTATCCAAAATATATAAAAAGGAACACAATTCAAAAGCAAAGAAGCATGCAAGGAATCTCACGGAGAAATGGGGGTATGATCTGATTTGTCTGAGGCCTTAAAAATACCTCAGAAATGAAGAGAAACAAAACACATGTGAGACAAGGAAAGATATACGCATCTTAAATTAGTGTTCAAAAAATATTAAAGACAGATAAGAAGAAAATACACAGGGGAGGGGCCACAAACTAGCCTGCTCAAATGACAGTCCTTGATCCAAGGCGTGACCATCTGTCTTTTTCCTGAGTGCAGAATGACATAGTGCACTGACCCTCCCCCTGTCCCCCTGCTGGGACACTGCCTTTGCAGGCCCAGCTTCTACTCTGGAACACAAAGTGTTCTCAGGAGTATCTGGTGCAGGAGGGCACACACAGACTCTTTCATCTGCCCAGGCTTCCTGTGGGGCTGCGAACACCTCAGATTTACCTCCTACATCTAAAGGTTGCCACATCAGCCAGGGATCAACCTGGCTCTCCTACTACAACTGACACTCATACTTCAACATCGAGGGCTCAGGTGTCACTGGATCCTTTGAGCACCAACTGGGTATCCCAGCTGACCATCCACCAGACTGTGAGCACACTACACCATGTGCTCTCGGTCCCAGGTTCGGGGGTGGAGGCAGGGCTTTGATGGAGAGAGGATGGGTGTGGATTCCCATGGGGGCTCACTCTGAGCTCTGGCCTCCCATATGCTTCTCACAACATCCCAGAACATCCCAGCCTCGTCCACAGATCTCTGACACTCCTTTCCTCTTTTCCACGAGAAGGTGCCAGACCTCTGCTTTCAGTAGGATCCCGAAGTTATATGAGATCCAGGATTCTGCCAGCCCTCCCCATGCCACAACGGCACTTCTTCAGGCAATCATTCAGAAAAAGGTGTCCTGCGCTCTTCAATAAAAGCACCTCAGGAACCCTATTTCCCTACTGACATCCTGTACTCAGGTGTGACTGTGACAGGGACCCCAGGTCTCCACGTGCCTTCCAACTTGCTCCTGCCCAGAGGGAGAAACTCCCCTCAAGTCGCATTTTCCCACACAGGGAGATGAGGGCAGCTGGCGCTGTGCAGGGAGGGTTCCCAGTGGCGGCCAGGCTTCGTGTGGCCAGCTCTAGATTGCGTTTGGTTACCTTAGGTGCCCTCCTATTAAAGGACCAGAGGCATGCAGGTTGAGCACTGAACTGCCTGAAACATCTGAAAAACCACTACCTCCAGGGTTTCCTGAAGCAGAATCCCTGGTCAGTTGAGACACAGCTGGAGAACATCCTTCTGGATGAAGACCCTCTAGCCACGTGAGCCCCAACTGGCTCTGGCACTTTTGCTAGAAGTTATGTGCCTGGTTAGAGGGTTCTGAGTGCTATTAGGGTCTGCTATCGAGGAAGTGACTTCACAACCTGGGGGCCTCTTCATTGTACTGACAGTTGACACCCCTGCACATAGCCCTCAGGATCCTGACCTCTCATCCCTCATCCACGCAGCCCCAGGCCTCAATCAGTTGCACCACACAGCCCTGCACACAGCTCCCGTTCAGGCTTTGTGCAGCTCTGAGTTGACAGAAATGGGCCCAGACTCACCTCCCATTTGCGACCTGTTCTAGGTCCTGCATGTGTCCCTTTATCTCAAAGCTTGTCATTGTCCCCACCTACACTCCTGGGCTGATGCCGACATAGACTTCTAGGGATGCTTTCAGACATAGGTGGGACAAGACCTGCAAAATATGGCAGTCTGTATCTCAGGCAGGCAGTGACTCCAACCCCTGTAGGTTCGTCTTATTTCTGTTCTCCTCTCTGTCAATCTTCTGATGCCAACCCACAGTCATTTTCCTATTCACTGTGCTTGTGTGTGTGTGTGTGTGTGTGCGTGTGTGTCGCTATCTGTGCTCACTTACAAGAGGCCAGAGGAACACTGCCCCCAAGTAGTGAACGATGGGAAGAGAATTCTAGGATGTAAGACTATCCAATTTCTAATGGATTAAAAGCTTGAACAAACTAGTGAAACCATTCAGCTCCTAGAAAGCAACAGGGACGGTGTTCCTGTACATCACTCTTGACAATGATGTTTGGGTGTAATTCCAAAAGGAAAAGAAGTGAAAGGAAAAGTGAACAAGTGAACGTACATCAACCTCGAAAGATTAGCCAGGGGGAACCATCAAAAAAATGAGAAATGAAGTATTAAATGGGAACATATTGGCAATTGTCATGTCCAGTAAGAGTTCTTATCCAAAATATATAAAAAGACAAATAATTCTAAAGCAAAGAAGCACAAAAGTAACCTCACTGAGAAATGGGGTAAGTTCTGATTTGTCTGAGGCCTTACAAATACCTCAAAAATGAAGAGAAACAGAACACCTGTGAGACAAGGGAACATATATGCATCTTAAAACAGGCTTCCGAAATATATTAAAAACAGATAAGAAAAAAAGACTTAAGGGGGGCCACAAACTAGCCTGCTCAAGTTACAGCCCTTGATCCATGGGGTGACCATCTGTCCCCTTCCAGAGGACAGCCTGACATAGTGCACTGACCCTCACCCTGTCCCGCCTGCTGGTGGCACCACTGCCTTGGCAGGCCCGGCTTCTACTCTGGAACACGAAGCGTTCTCAGGAGTATCTGGCCCAGGCCGATACTGGGCAGATGAAAGAGTCTGGAGGGCACACACAGACACTTTCATCTGCCCAGGCTTCCTGTGGGCCTTCATAAGCTCAGATTTACCTCCTATATCTAAAGGTTGCCTCTTCAGCCAGTGATCTGCCTGGCTCTCCTAATGTCACTGAAACTCATACTTCACCAGTGAGGGCTCAGGTGTCACTGGATCCTTTGAGCACCACATGGGCGTCCCAGCTGCGCATCCAACAGACTGTGAGCACACCACACCATGTGCTCTCCGTCCCAGTTTCGGGGGTGGAGGCAGGGCTTTGATGGAGAGAGGATGGGTGTGGATTCCCATGGGGGCACACTCTGAGCTCTGGCCTCCCAGATGCTTCTCACAAAATCCCAGCATCGTCCACTGTTCTCTGGGACTCCTTTCCTCTTTTCCACCAGAAGGTGCCAGATCTCTGCTTTCAGTAGGATCTCGAAGTTATATGAGATCCAGGATTCTGCCAGCCCTCCCCATGCCACAACGGCACTTCTTCAGGCAATAATTCAGCAAAAGGTGTCCTGTGCTCTTCAATAAAAGCACCTCAGGAACCCTATTTCCCTACTGACATACCATCCTCAGGTGTGACCGTGACAGGAACCCCAGGTCTCCACGTGAACTCCACCTTGCTCCTGCCCAGAGGTAGAACCTCCCCTCAAGTTGCATTTTCCCACACATGGAGATGAGGGCAGCTGGCGCTGTGCAGGGAGGGTTCCCAGTGGCGGCCAGGCCTCGTGTGGCCAGCTCTAGATTGTGTTTGGTTACCTTAGGTGCCCTCCTGTTAAAGGAACAGAGGAATGCATGTTGAGCACTGAACTGCCTGAAACATCTGAAAAAACACTACCTCCAGGGTTTCCTGAAGCAGAATCCCTGGTCAGTCGAGACACAGCTGGAGAACATCCTTCTGGATGAAGACCCTCTAGCCACGTGAGCCCAAACTGGCTTTAGCACTTTTGCTAGAAGTTATGTGCCTGGTTTGAGGGTTCTGAGTTCTATTAGGGTCTGCTATCGAGGAAGTGACTTCACAACCTGGGGGCCTCTTCATTGTACTGACAGTTGACACCCCTGCACATAGCCCTCAGGATCCTGACCTCTCATCCCTCATCCACGCAGCCCCGGGCCTCAATCAGTTGCACCACACAGAACTGCACACAGCTCCCGTTCAGGCTTTGTGCAGCTCTGAGTTGACAGAAATGGGCCCAGACTCACCTCCAATTTGCAACCTGTTCTAGGTCCTGAATGTGTCCCTTTATCTCAAAGCTTGTCATTGTCCACACCTACACTCCTGGGCTGATGCCGAAATAGACTTCTAGGGATGTTTTCAGACATGGGTGGGACAAGACCTGCAAAATATGGGAGTCCGTATCTCAGGCAGGCAGTGACTCCAACCCCTGTAGGTTCGTCTTATTTCTGTTCTCCTCTCTGTCAATCTTGTGATGCCAACCCACAGTCCTTTTCCTATTCACTGTGCTTGTGTGTGTGTGTGTGCTTGTGTGTCGGTATCTGTGCTCACTCACTAGAGGCCAGAGGAACACTGCCCCCAAGTAGTGAAGGATGGGAAGAGAATTCTAGGATGTAAGACTATCCAAGTTCTAGTGGATTAAAAGCTTGAACAAACTACTGAAACCATTCAGCTCCTAGAAAAGAAGGGGGACTCTGTTCCTGAACATCACTCTTGACAATGATGTTTGGGTGTAACTCCAAAAGGAAAAGAAGTGAAAGGAAAAGTGAACAAGTGAGCGTACGTCAACCTCGAAAGATTCGCCATGGGGAACCATCAACAAAATGAGAAATGAAGTATTAAATGGGAACATATTGGCAATTGTCATGTCCAGTAAGAGTTCATATCTAAAATATATAAAAAGACAAACAATTCTAAAGCAAAGAAGCCCAAAAGGAACCTCACTGAGAAATGGGGTAAGTTCTGATTTGTCTGAGGCCTTACAAATACCTCAGAAATGAAGAGAAACAGAACACCTGTGAGACAAGGGAACATATATGCATCTTAAAACAGGCTTCCGAAATATATTAAAAACAGATAGGAAAAAAAGACATAAGGGGGGGGCCACAAACTAGCCTGCTCAAGTTACAGCCCTTGATCCATGGGGTGACCATCTGTCCCCTTCCAGAGGGCAGCCTGACATAGTGCACTGACCCTCACCCTGTCCCGCCTGCTGGTGGCACCACTGCCTTGGCAGGCCCGGCTTCTACTCTGGAACACGAAGCGTTCTCAGGAGTATCTGGCCCAGGCAGATACTGTGCAGATGAAAGAGTCTGGAGGGCACACACAGACACTTTCATCTGCTCAGGCTTCCTGTGGGCCTCCATAAGCTCAGATTTACCTCCTACATCTAAAGGTTGCCTCATCAGCCAGTGATCTGCCTGGCTCACCTAATGCCACTGAAACTCATACTTCAACAGTGAGGGGTCAGGTGTCACTGGATCCTTTGAGCACCACATGGGCGTCCTAGCTGAGCATCCAACAGACTTTGAGCACACCTCACCATGTGCTCTCCATCCCAAATTCGGGGATGGAGGCAGGGCTTTAATGGAGAGAGGATGTTTGTGGATTCCCATGGCGGCTCACTCTGAGCTCTGGCTTCCCAGATGCTTCTCACAACATCCCAGCGTCGTCCACAATTCTCTGGGACTTCTTTCCTCTTTTCCACGAGAAGGTGCCAGATCTCTGTTTTCAGTAGGATCTCGAAGTTATATGAGATCCAGGATTCTGCAAGCCCTCCCCTGCCACAATGGCACTTCTTCAGGCCATAATTCAGAAAAAGGTGTCCTGTGCTCTTCAATAAAAGCACCTCAGGAACCCTATTTCCCTACTGACATTCCTCCTCAGGTGTGACCGTGACAGTAACCCCAGGTCTCCACGTGCACTCCACCTTTCTCCTGCCCTGAGGGAGAACCTCCCCTCAAGTTGCATTTTCCCGCACATGGAGATGAGGGCAGCTGGCGCTGTGCAGGGAGGGTTCCCAGTGGTGGCCAGGCCTCGTGTGGCCAGCTCTAGATTGCGTGTGGTTACCTTAGGTGCCCTCCTGTTAAAGGACCAGAGGCATGCAGGTTGAGCACTGAACCGCCTGAAACATCTGAAAAACCACTCCCTCCAGGGTTTCCTGAAGCAGAATCCCTGGTCAGTCGAGACACAGCTGGAGAACATCCTTCTGGATGAAGACCCTCTAGCCACGTGAGCCCAAACTGGCTGTGGCGCTTTTGCTAGAAGTTATGTGCCTGGTTAGAGGGTTCTGAGTTCTATTAGGGTCTGCTATCGAGGAAGTGACTTCACAACCTGGGGGCCTCTTCATTGTACTGACAGTTGATGCCCCTGCACATAGCCCTCAGGATCCTGACCTCTCATCCCTCATCCAGGCAGCCCTGGACCTCAATCAGTTGCACCACACAGCCCTGCACACAGCTCCCATTTAGTCTTTGTGCAGCTCTGAGTTGACAGAAATGGGCCCAGACTCACCTCCCATTTGCAACCTGTTCTAGGTCCTGAATGTGTCCCTTTATCTCAAAGCTTGTCATTTTCCCCACCTGCACTCCTGGGCTGATGCCGACATAGACTTCTAGGGATGTCTTCAGACATAGTTGGGACAAGACCTGCAAAATATGGGAGTCCGTATCTCAGGCAGGCAGTGACTCCAACCCCTGTAGGTTCGTCTTATTTCTGTTCTCCTCTCTGTCAATCTTCTGATGCCAACCCACAGTCCTTTTCCTATTCAGTGTGCTTGTGTGTGTGTGTGCTTGTGTGTCAGTATCTGTGCTCACTCACTAGAGGCCACAGGAACACTGCCCCCAAGTAGTGAAGGATGGGAAGAGAATTCAAGATGTAACACTATCCAATTTCTAATGGATTAAAAGCTTGAACAAACTACTGAAACCATTCAGCTCCTAGAAAGGAAGGGGTACTGTGTTCCTGTACATCACTCTTGACAATGATGTTTGGGTGTAACTCCAAAAGGAAAAGAAGTGAAAGGAAAAGTGAACAAGTGAGCGTACATCAACCTCGAAAGATTCGCCATGGGGAACCATGAACAAAATGAGAAATGAAGTATTAAATGGGAACATATTGGCAATTGTCATGTCCAGTAAGAGTTCATATCCAAAATATATAAAAAGACACACAATTCTAAAGCAAAGAAGCACAAAAGGAACCTCACTGAGAAATGTGGCTAAGTTCTGATTTGTCTGAGGCCTTACAAATACCTCAGAAATTAAGAGAAACAAAACACCTATGAGACAAGGAAACATATACACATCTTAAAACAGGCTTCCAAAATATATTAAAAACAGATAAGAAAAAAAGACATAAGGGGGGCCTCAAACTATCCTGCTCAAGTTACAGCCCTTGATCCATGGGGTGACCATCTGTCCTCTTCTAGATTGCAGCCTGACATAGTGCACTGACCCTCCACCTGTCCTGCCCCCTGGAGTCCCCACTGCTAGGGCAGGCTGGGCGTCTACTCTGGAAAACGAAGTGTTCTCAGGAGTATCTGGCCTAGGAGGGCACACACAGACTCTGTCATCTGCCCAGGCTTCCTGCGGGCCTCCTAACACCTCAGATATTCCTCCTACATCTAAAGGCTGCCTCATGAGCCAGGGATCTGCCTGGCTCTCCTCCTGCCATTGACACTCATCCTTTTCCAGCGAGGGCTCAGGTGTCACTGGATCCTTTGAGCAACAGCTGTGCAACCGAAATGAGCATCCACCATAGAGGGAGCACACCACACCATGTGCTCTCCGTCCCAGGTTCAGGGGTGGAGACAGGGCTTTGATGGAGAGAGGATGTGTGTGGATTCTCATGGTGGCTGACTCTGAGCTCTGGCCTCCAAGATGCTCCTCACAACATCCCAGCCTCGTCCTCAGATCTCCTGGACTCCTTTCACATTTTCCAGGAGAAGCTGTCAGATTTCTGCCTTCAGTAGGAACCCGAAGTTATGTGGGATCCAGGATTCGGCCAGCACTCCCCATGCTGCAATCGCACTTCCTCAGGCATTCATTCAGAAAATGGAGTCCCTCCCTCTTCAATGAAAGCACCTCAGGGATCCTATTTCCCTTGTAATATCCCCTCCTCAGGATTGGCCGTGACATGACACCCAGGTCACCATGTGCCCACCAACTGTCTCCTGCACAGAGGGAGAACCTCCCCTCAAGTCCCACTTTCCCGCACATGGAGATGAGGGCTGCTGGCACTGTGCAGGGAGGGCTCTCAGTGGCGGCCAGGCCTGTTGTGGCCAGCTCTAGATTGCCTGGTCTTCCCTTAGGTACCCTCCTGGTAATGGACCAGAAGCATCCAGATTGAGCACTGAACCGCCTGACACATCTGATATACCTCTAGATCTAGGGTCTCCTGAAGCAGAATCCCTGGTCAGTCGAGACACAGCTGGAGAATATCCTTCTGGATGAAGACTCCAACCACGTGAGCCCCAAATGGCTATGGCGCTGTTGCTAGAAGTTGGGTGCCTGGTTTCAGGGTACCGAGTTCTGGTAGGGTCTGCTATTGAGGAAGTGACTTCACCACCCAGGGGACCCTTCCTTGGATTGACAGTTGACACCCCTGCACATAGCCCTCAGGATCTTGACCGCTCATCCGTCATCCACGCTGCCCTGATCCTCACTCATTTGAACCACACAGCCCTCCACACAGCTCCCGGTCAGGCTCTGTGTGCGGCTCTGAGTTGACATCCTAGGCCCAAACTCAACTCCCATTTCCCACCTGTTCTCCATCCTGAAAGAGTCACTTTCTCTCAAAGGCT
This sequence comes from Hydropotes inermis, assembly GCA_020226075.1. Lineage (NCBI taxonomy): Eukaryota > Metazoa > Chordata > Mammalia > Artiodactyla > Cervidae > Hydropotes > Hydropotes inermis. The sequence goes on along the minus strand of CM035286.1, from coordinate 1,227,711 downwards.
GTTGGTGTCCCCACCTGCACACCGGGGCTGATGCCCGCATGGTCTTCTAGGGATGTCCTCAGACATAGGTGGGACAAGACCTGGAAAATATGGGAGTGCATGTCTCAGGCAGGCCGTGCCTCCAGCCCCTGAAGGTTCATCTTATTACCTTCTCCTCTCTGTCCCTTTTCTGATGCAAACCTACAGTCCTTTCCATATTCAGTGTGCTTGAGTGTGTCTGTGTGTGTGGTGGTATCTGTGCACACTCCCTAGAGGCCAGAGGAACACAGCCACCAAATAGTGAAGGATGGGAAGAGAATTCTAGGATCTAAGGCTATCCAATTTCTAATAGATAAAAAGCTTGAACAGAACAACTGAAACCATTTAGCTCCTAGTAAGGAAGGGGTGCTGTGTTCCTGTACATCAGTCTTGCCAATGAAGTTTGGCAGTAATTCCAAAAGTAAAAGAAGCAAAAGGAAAAGTGAACAAGTAAGCGTACATCAAGTTCAAAAGCCTCACCAGGGGGAACCATCAACAAAATGAGAAATGAAGTATGAAATGGAGAACATATTGGCAATTGTCATGTCCAATAATTGTTCGTATCCAAAATATATAAAAAGGCACACAATTCAAAAGCAAAGAAGCATGCAAGGAATCTCACGGAGAAATGGGGGTATGATCTGATTTGTCTGAGGCCTTAAAAATACCTCAGAAATGAAGAGAAACAAAACACATGTGGGACAAGGAAAGATATATGCATCTTAAATTATGGTTCAAAAATTATTAGAGACAGATATGAAGAAAAGCCACAGGGGAGGTGCCACAAACGAGCCTACTCAAGAGACAGCCATTGATCCACGGCGTGACCATCTTTTTCCTGAGTGCAGAATGACATAGTGCACTGACCCTCCCCCTGTGCTGCCCGCTAGTGTCATTAAGACCAGGGTAGGCCTGCCGTCTACTCTGGAACATGAAGCGTTCTCAGGATTATCTGGCAAAGGAGGGCACACAGGCTCTTTCATCTGCCCAGCATTCCTGTGGGCCTCCTAACACCTCAGATTTACCTCCTACATCTAAAGGCTGCCTCATTACCCAGTGATTTGCCTGGTTCTCCACCTGCCACAGACACTCATCCATCACCAACGAGGGTTCAGGTGTCACTGGATCTTTTGAGCACCAGCTGGACATCCCAACTGAGGTTCCACCAGACAGTGCTCAAACCACACCATATGCTCTCAGTCCCAGGTTTGTAGGTGGAGGCAGGGCTTTGATGGAGAGAGGATGGGTGTGGACTCTCATGGGGGCTGGCTCTGAGCTCTGGCCTCCCAGATGCTTCTCACAACATCCCAGTCTCGTCCATAGATCTCCTGGACTCCTTTGCTGTTTTCTAGGAGAAGCGGCCAGATCTCTTCTTTCAGTAGGATCCCAAAGTTAGGTGGGATCCAGGATTCTGCCAGCCCTACCCATGACACATTCGCACTTCTTCAGGCAATCATTCAGAAAAAGGGGTCCTTCCATCTTCAGAAAAAGCCCCTCTGGGATCCTATTTCCCTATTGACATCCCATCCTCAGGTGTGACCGTGACAGGACCCCCAGGTCGCCACGTGCCCCTCGACTTGCTCCTGCCCAGAGGGAGAACCTCCCCTCAAGTCGCATTTTCCCGCACATGGAGATGAGGGTAGCTGGTGCTGTGCAGGGAGGGTTCACAGTGAAGTCCAGGCCTGGTGTGGCCAGCTCTAGATTGCGTGTGGTTACCTTAGGTGCCCTCCTGTTAAAGGAACAGAGGCATGCAGGTTGAGCACTGAACCGCCTGAAAAATCAGAAAAACCACTACCTCCACGGTGTCCTGAAGCAGAATCCCTGGTCAGTCGAGAAACAGCTGGAGAACATCCTTCTGGATAAGGACCCTCTAACCATGTGAACCCCAACTGGCTGTGGTGCTTTTGCTAGAAGTTGTGTGCCTGGTTAGAGGGTTCTGAGTTCTCCTAGGGTCTGCTATCGAGGAAGTGACTTCACAACCTGGGGGCTTGTTCCTTGTACTGACATTTGAAACACCTGCACATAGCCCTCAGTGTCCTGACTGCTCATCCTTCATCCACGCAGACCTGGGTCTCACTCAGTTGCACCACACAGCCCTGCACACAGCTCCCGTTCAGGCTGTGTGCAGTTCTGAGTTGACAGAAATGGGCCCAGACTCACCTCCCATTTGCAACCTGTTCTAGGTCCTGAATGTGTCCCTTTATCTCAAAGCCTGTCATTGTCCCCACCTGCACTCCTGGGCTGATGCCGACATAGACTTCTAGGGATGTCTTCAGACATAGGTAGGACAAGACCTGCAAAATATGGGAGTCCGTATCTCAGGCAGGCATTGACTCCAGCACCTGTAGGTTCGTCTTATTTCCGTTCTCCTCTCTGTCAATCTTCTGATGCCAACCCACAGTCCTTTACTTATTCACTGTGCTTGTGTGTGTGTGTGTGTGTGTGTGTGTGTGTTTGTGTGTGTGTGTCAGTATCTTTGCTCACTCTCTAGAGGCCAGAGGAACATTTCCCCCATACAGAGATGGATGGGAAGTGAATTCTAGGATGTAAGACTATACAAATTCTAATGGATTAAAAGCTTGAACAAACTACTGAAACCTTTCACCTCCTAGAAAGGAAGGGGTACTGTGTTCCTGTACATCAGTCTTGGCAATGATGTTTGGGTGTAATTCCAAAAGGAAAAGAAGTGAAAGGAAAAGTGAGCAAGTGAGCGTACATCAACCTTGAAAGATTCGCCATGGGGAACCATCAACAAAATGAGAAATGAAGTATGAAATGGAGAACATATTGCAATGGTCATGGACAATAAGGGTTCGTATTCAAAATATACAAAAAGACACAGAATTCTAAAGCAAAGAAGCAAAAAACGAATCTCACTGTGAAATGGGGGTAAGTTCTGATTTGTCTGAGGCCTTACAAATACCTCAGAAATGAAAAGAAACAGAACACCTGTGAGACAAGGAAACATATACACATCTTAAAATGGGGTTCCAAAATATATTAAAGACAGATTAAAAAAAAGACATAAGAGGGGGCAACAAACTAGCCTGCTCAAGTTACAGCCCTTTATCCATGAGGTGACCATCTGTCCCCTTCCTGAGGGCAGCCTGACATAGTGCACTGACCCTCGCCCTGTCCTGCCCCCTGGAGTCACCACTGCCATGGCAGGCCGGGCGTCTACTCAGGAACACGAAGTATCTGGCCCAGGAGGGCACACACAGACTCTGTCATCTGCCCAGGCTTCCTGCAGGCCTAATAATACTTCAGATTTACCTCCTACATCTAAAGGTTGCCTCATCAGCCAGGGATCTGCCTGGCTCTCCTCCTGCCACTGACACTCATCCTTCACCAGCGAGGGCTCAGGTGTCACTGGATCTTTGAGCACCAACTGGGCAACCCAGATGAGCAACACCATACAGTGAGCACACCACACCATGTGCTCTCCATCCCAGATTCCGGGGTGGAGGCAGGGCTTTGATGGAGAGAGGATGTGTGTGGATTCTCTTGGGGGCTGACTCTGAGCTCTGGCCTCCCACATGGTTCTCACAACATCCGAGCCTTGTCCACAGATCTCCTGGACTTCTTTCATCTTTTCCAGGAGAAGCTGTCAGATTTCTGCCTTCAGTAGGAACCCGAAGTTATGTGGAATTGAGGATTCGGCCATCACTCCCCATGCCGCAATCTCACTTCCTCAGGCACTCATTCAGAAAATGGAGTCCCTCCCTCTTCAATGAAAGAACTTCAGGGATCCTATTTCCCTACTAAAAACCCGTCTTCAGGATTGACCTTGACAGGACAGCCAGGTCACCATGTGCCCACCAACGTGCTCTTGCACAGAGGGAGAACCTCCCCTCAAGTCCCACTTTCCCTCACATGGAGATGAGGGCAGCTGGTGCTGCCCAGGGAGTGCTCAAAATGGTGGCCAGGCCTGGTGTGGCCAGCTCTAGATTGCCTGGGATTACCTTATGTACCCTCCTGGTAAAGGACCGGGGGCATCCAGGTTGAGCACTGAACCGCCTGAAACATCTGAAAAACCTCTCCCTCCAGTGTTTCCTGAAGCAGAATCACTGGTCAGTCGAGACACAGCTGGAGAACATCCTTCTGGATGAAGACTCTGCAGCCAAGTGCGCCCCAACTTGCTGTGGGGCTGTTGCTAGAAGATGGGTACCAGGTTACAGAGTTCCGAGTTCTGGTAGGGTCTGCCATCGAGGAAGTTACTTCAGCACCCAGAGGCCCCTTCCTTGGATTGACAGTTGACACCCCTGCACATAGCCCTCAGGATCCTGACCTCTCATCCCTCATCCACACAGCCCTGGGCCTCACTCAGTTGCACCACACAGCCCTCCACACAGCTCCCGTGCAGGCTGTGTGCGCTGCTCTGAGTTGACAGACCTGGGCCCAGACTCACCTCCCATTTCCCACCTATTCCCCGTCCTGAATGAGTCCCTTTCTGTCAAAGCCTGTCAGTGTCCCCACCTGCACACTGGGGCTAATGCCCACATGGACCTCTAGGGATGTCCTCAGACATAGGTGGGACAAGACCTGGAAAATATGGGAGTCTGTGTCTCAGGCAGGCAGTGCCTCCAGCCCCTGTAGGTTCGTCTTATTACTGTTCTCCTATCTGTCCCTCTTCTTATGCCAACCCACAGTCCTTTTTGTATTCACTGTGCTAGGGTGTGCGTGTGTGTAGGCATCTATGCTCACTCTCTAGAGGCCAGAGGAACACTGCCCCCAAATACTGAAGGATGGGAAGAGAATTCTAGGATCTAATGCTATCCAATTTCTAATGGATTAAAAGCTTGAACACAACTACTGAAACCATTTAGCTCATAGAAAGGAAGGGATGCTGTGTTCCTGTACATCAGTCTTGGCAATGAAGTTTGTCTGTAATTCCAAGAGCAAAAGAAGTGAAAGGAAAAGTGAACAAGTGGGTGTACATCAAACTTGAAAGCCTCGCTATGGGGAACCATCAATAAAATAAGAAATGAAGTATGAAATGGAGAACATATTGGCAATTGTCATGTCCAATAAAGGTTCATATTCAAAATATATAAAAAGGCACAAATTCAAAAGTAAAGAAGCACGCAAGTAATCTCACTGACAAGTCTGGGTAAGTTCTGATTTGCCTGAGGCTTTACAAATACCTCAGAAATGAAGAGAAACAAAACACCTGTGAGAGAAGGAAAGCTATATGCATCTTAAATCAGGATTCCAAAACATATTAAAGACGGATAAGATAAAAAGACTCAGCGGAGGGGCCACAAACGGCCTGCTCAAATGACAGCCCTTGATCTATGGCGTGACCATCTCTCCGCTTCCTGAGGGCAGACTGACATAGTGCACTGACCCTCCCCCTGTCCCGCCTGCTGGTGTCACCATTGTCTTGGCAGGCCCGGCTTCTACTCTGGAACAAGAAGCATTCTCAGGAGTATCTGGCCTAGGAGGGCACTCACAGACTCTGTCATCTGCCCAGGCTTCCTGTGGGCCTCCTAACACCTCAGATTTACATCCTACATCTAAAAGCTGCTTCATCAGCCAGTGATCTGCCTGGCTCTCCTACTGCCACTGACACTCATCCTTCACCAGCGAGGGCTCAGGTGTCACTGGATCCTTTGAGCACCAGCTGGGCATCCCAGCTGAGGTTCCACCAGACAGTGAGCACACCACACCATGTGCTCTCGGTCCCAGGTTCGGGGATGGAGACCGGGCTTTGATGAAGAGAGGATGGGTGTGGATTCTCATGGGGGCTGACTCTGAGCTCTGGCCTCCCAGATGCCTCTCACAACATCCCAGCCTCGTCCACAGATCTCCTGGACTCTTTTTCTGTTTTACAGGAGAAGCTGCCAGATCTCAGCCTTCAGGATGAACCCGAAGTTATGTGAGATCCAGGATTCTGCTGGCCCTCCCCCTGCTGCAATCGTACTTCCTCAGGCACTCATTCAGAAAATGGAGTCTGTTCCTCTTCAATGAAAGTACCTCAGGGACCCTATTTCCCTAGTGATAGCCCGCTCTCAGGTGTGACCTTGAAAGTACCCCCAGGTCACCACGTGCCCATCAACCTGCTCCTGCCCAGAGGGAGAATCACCCCTTAAGTCCCACTTTCCCACACATGGAGATGAGGGCGGCTGGCGCTGCCCAGGGAGGGCTCCCAGTGGCAGCCAGGTCTGGTGTGGCCAGCTCTAGATTGCCAGGTCTTCCCTTAGGTAACCTGGTAAAGGACTGGAGGCATCCAGGTTGAGCACTGAACCGCCTGAAACATCTGAAAAACCTCTCCCTCCAGGGTTGCCTGAAGCAAAATCCCTGGTCAGTCGAGACACAGCTGGAGAACATTCTTCTGGATGAAGACTCTCCAGCCAAGTGAGCCGCAACTGGCTGTGGCACTGTTGCTAGAAGTTGGGTACCTGGTTACAGGATACCGAGTTCTGGTAGGGTCTGCATTCGAGGAAGTGACTTCACCACCTGAGGTACCCTTCCTTGGATTGACAGTTGACACCCCAGAACATAGCCCTCAGTATCCTGACCGCCTATCTGTCATCCACGCTACCCCGAGCCTCACTCAGTTGCACCACACAGCCTTCCACACAGCTCCCAGGCAGGCTGTGTGTGCGGCTCTGAGTTGACAGTCCTGGGCTGAGACTCACCTCCCATTTCCCACCTGTATTCCATCCTGAAAGAGTCACTTTCTCTCAAAGCTTGTCAGTGTCCCCACCTACACTTCTGGGCTGATGCCCACATAGACTTCTAGGGATGTCCTCACACATAGGTGGGACAAGACCTGGAAAATATTGGAATCCGTGTCTCAGGCAGGCCGTGCCCCTGGCCCCTGTAAGTTCGTCTTATTTCCATTCTCCTCTCTGTCAATCTTCTGATGCCAACCCACAGTCCTTTTCCTATTCACTGTGCTTGGGTGTGTGTGTGTGTCGGTATCTGTGCTCACTCTTTAGAGGCCAGAGGAACACTGCCCCCAAATAGTGAAGGATGGGAAGAGAATTCTAGGATCTAAGACTTTCCAATTTCTAATGGATTAAAAGCTTGAACAGAACTACTGAAACCATTCAGCTCCTAGAAAGGAAGGGGTACTGTGTTCCTGTACATCAGTCTTGGCAATGATGTTTGGGTGTAATTCCAAAAGCAGATGAAGTGAAAGGAAAAGTGAACAAGTTAGCGTACATCAAACTAGAAAGCTTCACCATGGGGAACCATCAACACAATGAAAAATGATGAAATGGAGAGCATATTGGCAATTTTAATGTCCAATAAGGGTTCATATCCAAAATATATAAAAAGACACAAAATTCTAAAGCAAAGAAGCACAAAAGGAATCTCACTGAGAAATGGGGGTAAATTCTGATTTGTCTGAGGCCTTACGAATACCTCAGAAATGAAGAGAAACAGAACAGCTGTGAGACAAGGAACCATATACGCATCTTAAAACAGGGTTCCAAAATATATTAAAGACAGATAAGAAAAAAAGACGTAAGGGGGGCCACAAACTAGTCTGCTCAAGTTACAGCCCTTGATCCATGGGGTGACGATCTGTCCCCTCCCTGAAGGCAGCCTGACACAGTGCACTGACACTCCCCCTGCCCCTCCCCCTGGAGTCATCACTGCCAGGGCAGGCTGGGCGTCTACTCTGGAACACGAAGTGTTCTCAGGAGTATCTGGCCCAGGAGGGCACACACAGACTCTGTCATCTGCCCAGGCTTCCTGTGGACCTCCTAATACCTTAGATTTACCTCCTACATCTAAAGGCTGCCTCGTCACCCAGTGATCTGCCTAGCTCTATACCTGCCACTGACACTCATCCTTCACCAGAGAAAGCTCAGGTGTCACGGGATCCTTTGAGCACCAGCTGGGCATTCCAGCTGAGGTTCCACCAGACAGTGGGCAAACCAAACTATGTGCTGTCAGTCCCAGGTTCAGGGGTGGAGGCAGGGCTTTGATGGAGAGAGGATGGGTCTGGATACTCATAGGGGCTGACTCTGTGCTCCCGAATCCCAGATGCTTCTCACAACATCCCATCCTCTTCCACAGATCTCCTGGCCTCCTTTCCTGTTTTCCAGGAGAAGCTACCAGATCTCTGCTTTCAGTAGGATCCCGAAATTATGTGGGATCCAGGATTTGCCAGACCTCCCCATGCCACAATCGCACTTGTTCAGGCAATCATTCAGAAAAATGGGTCCTTCCCTCTTCAAAAAAAGCACCTCAGGGATCCTATTTCTCTACTGACATCCCATCCTCAGGTGTGACCGTGACCAGGACCCCCAGGTCCCCACGTGCCCTACTACTTGCTCTTGCCTAGAGGGAGAACCTCCCCTCAAGTTGCATTTTCCTGCACATGGAGATAAGGGCAGCTGGCGCTGTGCAGGGAGGGTTCCCAGTGGCAGCCAAGCCTGGTGTGGCCAGCTCTAGGTTGCATGTGGTTTTCTTAGGTGCCCTCCTGTTAAAGGACCAGAGGCATCCAGGTTGAGAACTGAACGGCCTGAAACGACTGAAAAACCTCTACTTCCAGGGTTTCCTGAAACAGATAACCTGGTCACTCGAGACACAGCTGGAGAACATCTTCCTGGATGAAGAGCCTCTAGCCATGTGAGCCCCAACTGGCTGTGGCACTTTTGTTAGAAGTTATGTGCCTGGTTAGAGGGTTCTGAGTTCTCTTAGGGTCTGCTATCAAGGAAGTGACTTCACAACCTGGAGGCCTCTTCCTTGTACTGAGGGTTGACACCCCTGCACATAGCCCTCAGGATCCTGACCTCTCATCCCTCATCCTCGCAGCCCCGGGCCACACTCAATTGCACCACACAGCCCTGCACACAGCTCCCGGTCAGCCTGTGTGTGCACCTCTGAGCTGACAGTAATGGGCCCAGTCTCACCTCCCGTTTCCAACCTGTTCTGCGTCCTGAATGAGTCCCTTTCTGTCAAAGCTTGTCAGAATCCCCACCTGCACTCCTGGGCTGATGCCCACAGAGACTTCTAGGGATGTCCTCAGACATAGGTGGGACAAGACCTGGAAAATATGGGGGTCTGTGTCTCAGGCAGGCAGTGACCCTGGCCCCTGTAGGTTCATCTTATTTCCATTCTCCTCTCTGTCAATCTTCTGATGCCAACACACAGTCTTTTTCCTATTCACTGTGCGTGGGTATCTGTGTGTGTGTGTGTGTCGGTATCTGTGCTCACTCTCTAGAGGCCAGAGGGACACTTCCCCCAAATAGTGAAGGATGGGAACAGTATTATAGGATCTAAGACTATCCAATTTCTAATGGATTAAAAGCTTGAACAAACTACTGAAACCATTCAGCTCGTAGAAAGAACGGGTACTGTTTTCCTGTACATCAGTCTTGGCAATGATGTTTGGGTGTAATTCCAAAAGCAAAAGAAGTGAAAGCAAAAGTGAACAAGTGAGGGTACATCAAACTCAAAAGCTCACCATGGGGAACCATCAACAAAATGAGAAATGAAGAATGAAATGGAGAACATATTGGCAGTTGTCATGTCCAATAACAGTTAGTATCAAAATATATAAAAAGACACAGAATTTTAAAACAAAGAAGCACAAAAGGAATCTCACTGAGAAATGGGGGTAAGTTCTGATTTGTCTGAGGCCTTACAAATACCTCAGAAATGAAGAGAAACAGAACACCTGTGAGACAACGAAACATGTACATATCTTAAAACAGGGTTCCAAAATATATTAAAGACAGATAAGAAAAAAAGACATAAGGGAGGCCACAAACTAGCCTGCTCAAGTTACAGCCCTTGATCCATGGGGTGACAATATGTCCCCTTCCTGAGGGCAGCCTGACATAGTGCACTGACTCTCCCCCTGCCCCGCCCCCTGGAGTCACCACTGCCAGGGCAGGCTGGTCGTCTACTCTGGAACACAAAGCGTTCTCAGGAGTGTCTAGCCCAGGAGGGCACACACAGACTCTGTCATCTGCCCAGGCTTCCTGCAGGCCTCCTAAAAACTCAGATTTACCTCCTACATCTAAAGGCTGCCTCATCAGCCAGGGATCTGCCTGGCTCTCCTCCTGCCACTGACACTCATCCTTTTCCAGCGAGGGCTCAGGTGTCACTGGATACTTTGAGCACCAGCTGGGCAACCAGATAAGCATCCACCAGAGAGTGAGCACACCACACCATGTCCTCTCCGTCCCAGGTTCGGGAGTGGAGGCAGGGCTTTGAGGGAGAGAGGATGTGTGTGGATTCTCATGGGGGCTGACTCTGAGCCCTGGCCTCCCAGATGCATCTCACAACATCCCAACCTCCTCCACAGATCTCCTGGACTCCTTTGCTCTTTTCCAGGAGACGCTGTCAGATTTCTGCCTTCAGTAGGAACCCGAAGTTATGTGGGATCCAGGATTCGGCCAGCACTCCCCATGCTGCAATCGCACTTGCCCAGGCAGTCATTCAGAAAATGGAGTCCCTCCCTCTTCAATGAAAACACCTCAGGGATCCTATTTCCCTACTAAAATCCCATCCTCAGGATTGACCGTGACAGTACACCCAGGTCACCACGTGCCCACCAACTGTCTCCTGCACAGAGGGAAAACCTCCCCTCAAGTCCCACTTTCCTGCACATGGAGATGAGGGCAGGTGGCGCTGTCCAGGGAGTGCTCAAAATGGTGGCCAGGCCTGGTTTGGCCAGCTCTAGTTTGCCTGGGATTACCTTAGGTGCCTTCCTGGTAAAGGACCGGGGGCATCCAGGTTGAGCAGTGAACCGCCTGAAACACCTGAAAATCGTTTCCCTCCAGTGTTTCCTGAAGGAGAATCCCTGGTCAGTCGAAACACAGCTGAAGAACATCCTTCTGGATGAAGACGCTCCAGCCAAGTGTGCCTCAACTGGCTGTGGGGCTGTTGCTCGAAGGTGGGTACCTGGTTACAGAGTTCCGAGTTCTGGTAGAGTCTGATATCGAGGAAGTGACTTCACCACCCAGGGGCCCCTTTCTTGGATTGACAGTTGACATTCCTGCACAGAGCCCTCAGGATCCTGACCTACCATCCGTCATCCATGCTGCCCCGATCCTCCCTCAGTTGCACCACACAGCCCTCCACACAGCTCCTGGGCAGGCTGTGTGTGAGGCTCTGAGTTGACAGTCCTGGGCCCAGATTCACCTCCCGTTTCCCACCTGTTCTCCATCCTGAAATAGTCCCTTTCTGTCAAAGCCTGTTGGTGTCCCCACCTGCACACCGGGGCTGATGCCCTCATGGACTTCTAGGGATGTCCTCTGACATAGGTGGGACAAGACCTGGAAAATATGGGAGTCTGTGCCTCAGGCAGGCCGTGCCTCCAGGCCCTGAAGGTTCATCTTATTACTGTTCTCCTCTGTCCCTCTCCTGATGCCAACCCACAGTCCTTTCCATATTCACTGTGCTTGGGTGTGTCTGTGTGTGTGTTGGTCTCTCTGCACACTATCTAGAGGCCAGAGGAGCACTGCCCCCAAATAGTGAAGGATGGGAGGAGAATTCTAGCATCAAAGGCTATCCAATTTCTAATGGATTAAAAACTTGAACAGAACCACCGAAACCATTTAGCTCCTAGAAAGGAAGGGGTAATGTGTTCCTGTACATTAGTCTTGGCAATGAAGTTTGGCTGTAATTCCAAAAGCAAAAGAAGCAAAAGGAACAGTGAACAAGTGAGTGTACATCAAACTCGAAAGCCTCGCTATGGGAAACCATCAATAAAATGAGAAAGGAAGTATGAAATGGAGAACATATTGGCAATTGTCATGTCCAATAAGGGTTCGTATTCAAAATGTATAAAAAGGCACAGAATTCAAAAGTAAAGAAGCACACAAGGAATCTCACTGAGAAGTGGAAGTAAGTTCTGAATTTTCCTGAGGCTTTACAAATACCTCAGAAATGAAGAGAAACAAAACACCTGTGAGAGAAGTAAAGATATATGCAACTTAAATCAGGGTTCCAAAACATATTAAAGATGGATAAGAAAAAAAGACAGGGGAGGGGCCACAAACAAGCCTGCTCAAATGACAGCTCTTGATCCATGGGGTGACCCTCTGCACGCTTCCTGAGAGAAGCCTGACATAGTGCACTGCCCCTCCCCCTGTCCCGCCTGCTGGTGTCACCACTGCCTTGGCAGTCCTGGCTTCTACTCTGGAACATGAAGCGTTCTCAGGAGTATCTGGCCCAGGAGGGCACACACAGACTGTGTCATCTTTCCAGGCTTCCTGTGGGCCTCCTAACACCTCAGATATACTTCTTACATCTAAAGCCTGCCTGATCAGCCAGTGATCTGCCTGGCTTTTCTACTGCCACTGACACTCATCCTTCACCAGTGAGGGCTCAGGTGTCACTGGATCTTTGAGCACCAGCTGGGCATCCCAGCTGAGTTTCCACCAGACAGTGAGCACACCACACCATGTGCTCTCAGTCCCAGGTTCGGGGATGGAGACAGGGCTTTGATGGAGAGAGGATGGGTGTGGATTCTCATGGGGACTGACTCTGAGCTCTGGCCTCTCAGATGCTTCTCACAACATCCCAGCCTCGTCCACAGATCTCCTGGACTCCTTTCCTCTTTTCCAGGAGAAGCTGCCAGATCTCAGCCTTCAGGAGGAACCCGAAGTTATGTGGGATGCAAGATTCTGCTAGCCCTACCCCTGCTGCAATCGTACTTCCTCAGGCAGTCATTCAGAAAATGGAGTCCGTCCCTCTTCAATGAAAGCACCTCAGGGATCCTATTTCCTTAGTGATAGCCCGTCTTCAGGTGTGACCTTGAAAGTACCCCCAGGTCACCACGTGCCCATCAAACTGCTCCTGCCCAGAGGGAGAACCTCCCCTTAAGTCACACTTTCCCACACATGGAGATGAGGGAAGCTGGCGCTGCCCAGGGAGGGCTCCCAGTGGCGGCCAGGTCTGGTGTGGCTGTCTCTAGATTGTCTGGTCTTCCCTTAGGTACCCTCCAGCTAAGGGACTGGAGGCATCCAGGTTGAGCATTGAACCACCTGAAACATCTGAAAAACCTCTCCCTCCAGGGTTTTCTGAAGCAAAATCACTGGATAGTCGAGACACAGCTGGAGAACATTCTTCTGGATGACGACTCTCCAGCCAAGTGAGCCCCAACTGGCTGTGGCACTGTTGCTAGAAGTTGGGTTCCTGGTTACAGGGTACCGAGTTCTGGTAGGGTCTGCCATCAAAGAAGTGACTTCACCATCTGAGGGACCCTTCTTTGGATTGACAGTTGACACCCCTGCACATAGCCCTCAGGATCCTGTCCACTGATTCGTCATCCACGCTGCCCTGAGCCTCACTCAGTTGCACCACACAGTCCTCCACACAGCTCCTGGGCAGGCTGTGTGTGAGGCTCCGAGTTGACAGTCCTGGGCCCAGACTCACCTCTCGTTTCCCACCTGTTCTCCATCCTGAAAGAGACACTTTCACTCAAAGCCTGTCAGTGTCCCCACCTGCATACTGGGGTTGATGCCCACATTGACTTCTAGGGACGCCCTCAGACATAGGTGGGACAAGACCTGGAAAATATGGGAGTCCGTGTCTCAGGCAGGCCGTGCCTCCAACCCCTGAATGTTCATCTTATTACTGTTCTCCTCTCTGTCCCTCTCCTGATGTGAACCTACAGTCCTTTCCATATTTAGTGTGCTTGGGTGTGTCTGTGTGTGTGTTGGTATCTCTGCACACTCTCTAGAGGCCAGAGGAACACTGCCCCCAAATAGTGAAGGATGGGAGGAGAATTCTAGGATCTAAGGCTTTCCAGTTAAAAGCTTAAACAGAATAACTGAAACAATTTAGCTCCTAGAAAGGAAGGGGTACTGTGTTCCTGTATATCAGTGTTGGCAATGAAGTTTGGCTGTAATTCCAAAAGTAAAAGAAGCAAAAGGAAAAGTGAACAAATGAGCATACATCAAGCTCAAAAGCCTCGCCATGAGGAACCATAAACAAAATGGGAAATGAAGTATGAAATGGAGAAAATATTGGCAATTGTCATGTCCAATAATTGTTCTTATCCAAAATATGTAAAGAGGCTCACAATTCAAAAGCAAAGAAGCATGCAAGGAATCTCAAGGAGAAAAGGGGTAAGATCTGATTTGTCTGAGGCCTTACAAATACCTCAGAAATGTAGAGAAAAAAATACCCCTGTGAGACAAGGAAAGATATATGCATCTTAAATTAGGGTTCAAAACATATTAAAGACATAAGAAAGAAAGACACAGTGGAGGGTCAAAAAATGAGCCTGCTCAAGTGACAGCCCTTGATCCACAGCATGACCATCTGTCTTTTAACAGAGTTCAGAATGTCATAGTGCACTGACCCTCGCCCTGTCCTGCCCACTGGTGTCATCACTGACAGGGCAGGCCTGCCCTGGAACACGAAGCGTTCTCAGGAATGTCTGGCCCAGGAGGGCACACACAGACTCTGTCATCTGCCCAGGCTTGCTGCGGGCCTCCTAACACGTCAGATTTACCTCCTACATCAAAAGGCTGCCTCATTAGTGAGGGATTTGATTGGCTCTCCACCTGCCACTGACACTTGTCCTTCACCAGCGAGGGATCAGGTGTCTCTGGATCCTTTGAGCACCAGCTGGGCATCCCAGATGAGCTTCCACCAGACAGTGGGCAAAGCACACCATATGCTCTCGATCCCAGGTTCGGGGGTGGTAGCAGGGCTTTCATGGGGAGAGGATGGGTGTGGAAACTCATAGGGGCTGACTCTGAGCTCCGGTCTCCAAGATGCTTCTCACAACATCCCAGCCTCGTCCACAGATCTCTTGGCCTCCTTTCCTCTTTTCCAGGAGAAGCTGCCAGATCTCTGCTTTCAGTAGGATCCCGAAGTTATGTGGGATCCAGGATTCTGCCAGCCCTGCCCATGCTACAATCGCACTTCTTCAGGCAATCATTCAGAAAAAGGGGCCCTGCCTTCTTCAATAAAATCACCTCAGGGATCCTACTTCCCTACTGATACCCCGTCCTCAGGTGTGACTGTGACAGGACCCCCAGGTCGACACGTGCCCTCCAACTTGCTCCTGCCCAGAGGGAGAATCTCCCCTCAAGTCGCATTATCCCACACATGGAGATGAGGGCAGCTGGCGTTGTGCAGGGAGGGTTCCCACTGTCGGCCAGGCCTGGTGTGGCCAGCGCTAGATTGAGTGTGGTTACCTTAGGTGCCCTCCTGTTAAAGGATCAGAGGCAGGGAAGTTGAGCACTGAACTGCCTGAAACATTTGAAAAACTTCTACTTCCAGGGTTTCCTGAAGCAGAATCCCTGGTCACTCGAGACACAGCTGGAGAACATCCTTCTGGATGAAGACCCTCTAGCCATGTGAGCCTCAACTGGCTGTGGTGCTTTTGCTAGAAGTTTTGCGCCTGGTTAGAGGGTTCTGAGTACTCTTAGGGTCTGCTATCCAGGAAGTGACTTGACAACCTGGGGCCCTCTTCCTTGTACTGAGAGTTGACACCCCTGCACATAGCCCTCAGGATCCTGACTACTCATCCCTCATCCACACAACCCCGGGCCTCGCTCAGTTGCACCACACAGCCCTGCAAACACTCTCGGTCAGGCTGTGTGTGCAGCTCTGAGTTGACAGAAATGGGCCCACACTCGCCTCCCATTTCCAACCTGTTCTCCGTACTGAATGAGTCCCTTTCTCTCAAAGCCTTTTGCTGTCCCCACCTGCACTCCTGGGCTGATGCCCACATTAACTTCTAGGGATGTCCTCAGACATAGGTGGCACAAGACCTGGAAAATATGGGAGTCTGTGTCTCAGGCAGGCAGTGACTCCAACCCCTGTAAGTTGGTCTTATTTCCGTTCTCCTCTCTGTCAATCTTCTGATGCCAACCCAGAGTCCTTTTCCTATTCACTGTGCTTTGGTGTGTGTGTTGGTATCTTTGCTCACTCTCTAGAGGCCAGAGGAACACTGCCCCCATCTAGTGAAGAATGGGAAGAGAATTCTATGATCTAAGACTATCCAATTTCTAATGGATTGAAAGCTTGAACAAACTACTGAAACCATTCAGCTCCTAGAAAGGAAGGGGTACTGTGTTCCTGTACATCAGTCTTGTCAATGATGTTTGGGTGTAATTCAAAAAGCAAAAGAAGTGAAAAGAAAAGTGAACAAGTGAGCGTACATCAAACTCGAAAGCTTCACCATGGGGAACCATCAACAAAATGATAAATGAAGTATGAAATGGGAACTTATTGGCAACTGTGATGTCCAATAAGGGTTCGTATCAAAAATATATAAAAAGGCACACAATTCTAAAGCAAGGAAGCACAAAAGTAATCTCACTAAGAAATGGGGGTAAATTCTGATTTGTCTGAAGCCTTAAAAATACCTCAGAAATGAAGAGCAACAGAACACCTGTGAAACAAGGAAACATATACGCATCTTAAAACAGGGTTCCAAATTATATTAAAGACAGATAAGAAAAAAAGACATAAGGGGGGCCACAAACTACCCTGTTCTAATTACAGCCCTTATTCCATGGGGTGACCATCTGTCCCCTTCCTGAGGGCAGCCTGACATAGTGCACTGACCCCCCCCTGCCCCACCCCCTGGAGTCACCACTGCCAGGGCAGGCCAACTGTCTACTCTGGAACATGAAGCATTCTCAGGAGTATCTGGCCCAGAAGGGCACACACAGTCTCTGTCATCTGCCCAGGCTTCCTGTGGGCGTAATAACACCTCAGATTTACTTCCTACATCTAAAGCCTGCCTCATCAGCCAAGGATCTGCCTGGCTCTCCTCCTGACACTGACACTCATACTTTTCCAGCGAGGGCTCAGGTGTCACTGGATCCCTTGAGCACCAGCTGGGCAACCCAGATGAGCATCCACCAGACAATGAGCACACCACACCATGTGCTCTCCGTCCAAGGTTCTGGGGTGGAGGCAGGGCTTTGATGGAGAGAGGATGTGTGTGGATTCTCATGGTGGCTGACTCTGAGCTCTGGCCTCCAAGATGCTTCTCACAACATCCCAGCCTCCTCCACAGATCTCCTGGACTCCTTTGCTCTTCTCCAAGAGAAGCTGTCTCATTTCTGCCTTCAGTAGGAACCCAAAGTTATGTGGGATCCAGGATTCGGCCAGCACTCCCCATGCCGCAATCACACTTCCTCAGGCAGTCATTCAGAAATTGGAGTCCCTCCCTCTTCAATGAAAACACTTCAGGGATCCTATTTCCCTACTAAAAACTGGTCCTCAGGATTGACCGTGACAGGACACCCATGTCACCATGTGACCACCAACCTGCTCCTGCACTGAGGGAGAACCTCCCCTCAAATCCCACTTATTCCGACATGGAGATAAGGGTAGCTGGCGCTGCCCAGGGAGTGCTCAAAATGGTAGCCATGCCTAGTGTGGCCAGCTCTAGATTTCCTGAGATTACCTTAGGTGCCTTCCTGGAAAAGGACCGGGGGCATCCAGGTTGAGCACTGAACTGCCTGAAACATCTGAAAATCCTCGCCCTCCAGTGTTTCCTGAAGCAGAATCCCTGGTCAGTCAAGACACAGCTGAAGAACATCCTTCTGGATGAAGACTCTCCAGCCAAGTGCGCCCCAACTGGCTGTGGGGCTGTTGCTAGAAGATGGGTACCTGGTTACAGAGTTCCGAGTTCTGGTTGGGTCTGCCATTGAGGAAGTGCCTTCGCCACCCAGGGGCCCCTTAATTGGATTGACAGTTGACACCCGTGCACATAGCCCTCAGGATCCTGATGTCACATCCCTCATCCACGCAGCCCCGGGCCTCACTCAGTTGCACCACACAGCCCTCCACACAGCTCCTGGGCAGGCTTTGTGTGTGGATCTGAGTTGACAGACCTGGGCCCAGACTCACCTCCCGTTTCCCACCTGTTCTCCATCCTGAATGAGTCCCTTTCTCTCAAAGCCTGTCAGTGTCCCCACCTGCACACCCGGGCTAATGCCCGCATGGACCTCTATTGATGTCCTCAGACATACGTGGGACAACACCTGGAAAATATGGGAGTCCATGTCTCAGGCAGGCAGTGCCTACAGCCCCTGTAAGTTTGTCTTATTATTGTTCTCCTATCTGTCCCTCTTCTGATGCCAAACTTCAGTCCTTTTTGTATACACTGTGCTAGGGTGAGTGTGCGTGTAGGTATCTATGCCCACTCTCTAGAGGCCAGAGGAACACTGCCCCCAAATACTGAAGGATGGGAAGAGAATTCTAGTATCTAAGGCTATCTAATTTCTAATGGATTAAAAACTTGAACAGAACTACTGAAACCATTTAGCACCTAGAAAGGAAGACTACTGTATTCCTGTACATCAGTCTTGGCAATGAAGTTTGGCTGTAATACCAAAAGCAAAAGAAGCGAAAGTAACAGTGAACAAGTGAGTGTACATCAAACTTGAAAGCCTCGCTATGGGGAATCATCAATAAAATGAGAAATGAAGTATGAAATGGAAAACATATTATCAATTGTCATGTCCAATAAGGGTTCGTGTTCAAAATATATAAAAAGGTGCACTATTCAAAAGGAAAGAAGCACGCAAGGAATCTCACTGAGAAGTGGGAGTAAGTTCTGATTTTCCTGAGGCTTTACAAATACCTCAGAAATGAAGAGAAACAAAATACCTGTGAGAGAAGGAAAGATATATGCATCTTAAATCAGGGTTCCAAAACATATTAAAGAAGGATAAGAAAAAATGACACGGGGAGGGACCACAAACAAGCCTGCCCAAAAGACAGCCCTTGATCCATGGTGTGACCATCTGTCTGCTTCCTGAGGGTAGCCTGACATAGTGCACTGACCCTCCCCCTGTCCTGCCTGCTGGTGTCACCACTGCCTTTTCAGGCCTGGCTTCTACTCTGGAACACGAAGCATTCTCAGGAGTATCTGGCCGAGTAGGGCACACACAGACTGTTTCATCTGCCCAGGCTTCCTGTGGGCCTCCTAACAACTCAGATTTACCTCGTAAATCTAAAGGCTGCCTCATCAGTCAGTGATCTGCTGGGCACTCCTACTGCCACTGCCACTCATCCTTCACCAGTGAGGGCTCAGGTGTCATTGGATCTTTGAACACCAGCTGGGCATCCCAGCTGAGGTTCCACCAGACAGTGAGCACAACACACCATGTGCTCTCGGTCCCAGGTTCCGGGGTGGAGGCAGGGCTTTGATGGAGAGAAGATTGGTGTGGATTCTCATGGGGGCTGACTCTGAGCTCTGGCCTCCCAGTTGCTTCTCACAACATCCCAACATCATCCACAGATCTCCTGGACTCCTTTCCTCTTTTCAGGAGAAGCTGCCACATCTCGGCCTTCAAGACGAACCCGAAATTTTGTGGGATCCAGGATTCTGCTAGCCCTCCCCCTGCTGCAATCGTACTTCCTCAGGCAGTCATTCAGAAAAAGGGGTCCTACCCTCTTCAGTAAAAGCACCTCAGGGATCCTATTTCCCTACTGATATCGCGTCCTCAGGTGTGACCGTGACAGGACCCCCAGGTCGCCACGTGCCCTCCAACTTGCTCCTGCCCAGAGGGAGAACCTCCGCTCAAGTCTCATTTTCCCAAACAAGGAGATGAGGGCAGCTGGCCTTGTGCAGGGAGGGTTCCCAGTGTCGGCCAGGCCTGGTGTGGCCAGCGCTAGATTGCGTGTGGTTATCTTAGGTGCCCTCCTGTTAAAGGACCAGAGGCATGCAGGTTGAGCACTGAACCGCCTGAAACATCTGAAAAACCTCTACCTCCAGGGTTTCCTGAAGCAGAATCCCTGGTCACTCGAGACACAGCTAGAGAACATCCTTCAAGATGAAGACACTCTAGCCATGTGAGCCGCAACTGGCTGTTGCACTTTTGGTAGAAGTTATGTGCCTGGTTAGAGGGTTCTGAGTTCTCTTAGGGTCTGCAATCGAGGAAGTGAGTTCACAACCTGGGGCCTCTTCCTTGTACTGAGAGTTGACACCCCGGCACGTAGCCCTCAGGATCCTGACTGCTCATCCCTCATCCACGCAGCCCCGGTGCTCACTCAGTTACACCACACAGCCCTGCACACATCTCCCGGTCAGGCTGTGTGTGCAGCTCTGAGTTGACAGAAATGGGCCCAGACTCACCTCCCGTTTCCAACCTGTTCTAGGTCCTGAATGAGACTCTTTCTCTCAAAGCCTGTCAGTGTCCCCACCTGCACACCGGGGCTAATGCCTGAATGGACCTCTATTGATGTCCTCAGACATAGGTGGGACAACACCTGGAAAATATGGGAGTCTGTGTCTCAGGCAGGCATTGCCTCCAGCCCCTCTAGGTTTGTCTTTTTATTGTTCTCCTATCTGTTCCTCTTCTGATGCCAACCCTCAGTCCTTTTTGTATTCACTCTGCTAGGGTGAGTGTATGTGTCAGTATCTATGCTCACTCTCTAGAGGCCAGAGGAACACTGCCCCCAAATACTGAAGGATGGGAAGAGAATTCTAGGATCTAAGGGTATCCAATTTATAATGGATTAAAAGCTTAAACAGAACAAGTGAAACCATTTAGCTCCCAGAAAGGAAGGGGTACTGTGTTCCTGTACATCAGTCTTGGCAATGAAGTATGGCAGTAATTCCAAAAGTAAAAGATGCAAAAGGAAAAGGGAACAAGTGAGTGTAGTTCAAGTTCAAAAGCCTCGCCATGTGGAACCATCAACAAAATGAGAAATGAAATATGAAATGGATAATATACTGGCAATTGTCATGTCCAATAATTGTCCATATCCAAAATATATAAAAAGGCACACAATTCAAAAGCAAAGAAGCCCACAAGGAAAATCACAGAGTAATCGGGGTAAGATCTGATTTGTCTGAGGCCTTACTAATACCTCAGAAATGAAGAGAAACAAAACACATATGAGACAAGGAAAGATATACGCATCTTAAATTAGGGTTCAAAAAATATTAAAGACAGATAAGAAAAATAGACACAGGGGAGGGGCCACAAATGGGCCTGCTCAAGTGACAGCCCTTGATCCACGGGGTGACCTTCTGTCTTTTGCCTTAGTGCAGAACGACATAGTGCACTGACCCTCCCCCTGTCCTGCCCCCTGGTGTCATCACTGCCAGGGCAGGCCTGCCGTCTACTGTGGAACACGAAGCATTCTCAGGAGTATCTGGCCACAGAGGGCACACACAGACTCTTTCATCTGCCCAGCATTCCTGTGGGCCTCCTAACACCTCAGATTTACCTCCTGCATCTAAAGGCTGTCTCATCAGCCAGTGATCTGCCTGGCTCTCCACCTGCCACTGACACTCATCCTTCACCAGCGAGGGCTCAGGTGTCACTGGATCCTTTGAGCACCAGCTGGGCATCCCAGCTGAGGTTCCACCAGACAGTGGGCAAACCAAACCATATGCTCTCGGTCCCAGGTTAGGGGGTGGAGGCAGGGCGTTGATGGAGAGGGGAATGGTGTGGAATCTCATAGGGGCTGACTCTGAGTTCCAGTCTCCCAGATGCTTCTCACAACATCCCAGCCTCATCCACAGATCTCCTGGACTCCTTTCCTCTTTTCCAGGAGAAGCTGCCAGATCTCTGCTTTCAGTAGGATCCCGAAGTTATGTGGGATCCAGGATTCTGCCAGCCCTGCCCATGCTACAATCGCACTTCTTCAGGCAATCATTCAGAAAAAGGGGTTCTGCCCTCTTCAATAAAAGCACCTCAGGGATCCTATTTCCCTACTGATATCCCGTCCTCAGGTGGGACTGTGACAGGACCCCCAGGTCGCCACGTGCCCTCCAACTTGCTCCTGCCCAGAGGGAGAACCTCCGCTCAAGTCGCATTTTCCCGCACATGGAGATGAGGGCAGCTGGCCTTGTGCAGGGAGGGTTCCCAGTGGCGGCCAGGCCTGGTGTGGCCAGTGCTAGATTACATTTGGTTACCTTAGGTGCCTTCCTGTTAAAGGACCAGGGGCATGCAGGTTAAGCACTGAACCGCCTGAAACATCTGAAAATCCTCTACCTCCAGGGTTTCCTGAAGCAGAATTCCTGGTCACTCGAGACACAGCTGGAGAACATACTTCTGGATGAAGACTCTCCAGCCAAGTGAGCCCCAACTGGCTGTGGCTCTGTTTCTAGAACGTGGGTACCTGGTTACAGGTTTCAGATTTCTGTTAGGGTCTGCCATCGAAGAAGTGCCTTTACCACCGAGTGTCCCTTCTTTGGATTGACAGCTGACACTCCTGCACATAACCCATGGGATCTTGACTGCTCATCCCTCATCCACGCAGCCCCGGGCCTCACACAGTTGCACCACACAGCCCTCCACACAGCTCCCAGGTGGGCTGTGTGTGCACCTCTGAGTTGGCAGACCTGGGCCCAGACTAACCTCCAGTTTCTCACCTGTTCTCCGTCTTGGATGAGTCCATGTTTCTCAAAGCCTGTCTGTGTCCCACCTGCACATTGTGGATTATGCCCACATGGACTTCTAGGGATATCCTCAGACATAGGTGGGACACGACCTGGAACATGTCGAAGTCGTGTCTCAGGCAATCAGTGCCTCCAACCACTGTATGTTATTCTTATTACCTTCCTCATATCTGTCCCTCTTCTGATCCCATCCCACAGTCTTATTAAATGTCAGGGTGAGTATGCATGGGTGAGTGTATCCCAGTGCTCACTCTGGAAGGCCAGAAGAAAACTGCCCCTGTCAGAAGGAATAGGCAACAACTTCCTAAGATCTCAGGGTTTCTAATTTCCAAAGCAAACCTAATGAGAGGGTTTTCCGCTTTGTCCAAGGAGATCAAGACACTGTGACACAAGACACTAAAGTTGGCGGGGGCTGGAGCTGGGCTGACAGACTCAACATCGTCTGGCCCCACAGTCCATACCCATAACCACAGTACAGGATGTGATGACACAGCTGCCTTCATGGGCCTCACAGCCCAGCAGGCTCAGCATCTCAGGCTGGACACACAGAGGCCCAGCAACAAACTGGTGCTCACTGACTGTCGTCTACCACACAGACTGGACCATCCTATCTCTTGTGGCCTTTATGTTCCTGTCCTTAAATCACTCTGTCATTTTTGAGATTGCACCCAAGCACACCATTTCAGACTCTTCTGCTGACTATGATGGCTACTCCATTTCTTTTAAGGGATTCTTGCCCATAGTAATAGATGTAATGGTCATTTGAATTAAATTCACCCATTCCAGTCCAGTTTAGTTCACCAATCCCTAAAATGTCAATGTCCACTCTTACCATCTCCTGTTTGACCACCTTCAATTCACCTTGACTCATGGACCTAACATTCCAGGTTCCTATGCAATACTGTTCTTTATCACATCAGACTTTACTCCCACCACCAGTCGCATCCAGACCTGGGTACTGTTTCTGTGTTGGCGCCATCTCTTCATTCTTTCTGTATCTATTTCTTCAGTAACGTATTGAGCACCTACTGACCTTGGGAGTTCATCTTTCAGTATCATACCTTTTTGCCTTTCATACTGCTCATAGGATTCTCAAGGCAAGAATACTGTAGTGGCTTGCCATTCCCTTCCACCAACAAACAAACCAAAAGAATACAGTGGATGTGATGTCATACAGTGCTCTGATATCATAAAGAGTGGATGAAGTTCATATGATGTCATACATCCTGTGGCAGTGGATACAATGTCAAATATAATGGGTGTGATGACATAAAAACGGTGGTTTGATGTCATGAAGTGACGATGTGATGTCTTGTAAGCCAGGTAGAATGGGTTTTCAAGTCAGATATAGAGCTTGTGTTGTCATACACACAGTGTGTGTGACATCATATATAGAGCATATGATGTCATTGGCACACACAATGACATCATATATAGAGCATATGATGTCATTGTGTGTGCCATGACATCAAATACAGGGGTTGTGTTGTCATTCATAAACCATGTGAGATGTCATATATACTGACTAAGATGTCATGAACATAGTAGGTGTCTTGTCATATATACAGTGGCTGTGATGTCATAACTAGAGTGTATGTTATCTCATATACAGTGGGTGTGAGGTCATGAATTGAGTGGATGTGATGTCATGAATACATTCTTGTGATGTCATGGTGAGTGGGTGTGATGTCATATAGCATTCATATGATGTCATACATAGAGTGGATTTGATCTCACACATAGAGTAGGTGTGGTATAATCAATACACTGTGAGTAATGATACAGCTACAGTGGATGTGATGTCAGATATACCGGGTGTGATGACATGAATACAGTGGGTACAATGTCATAGAGTGGTGTGATATCATAAAGAGTGGATATGATATCATATGAAGTTCATGTGATGTCATACATATTGTGGTTGTGATATACACACAATGGGGATTATATGAATGATAATCTGGGTGTGATGACACAGATACAGTGGATGTGCTGTCAGATATAATGGGTGTGATGTGAGATAAATTTGCTTTGATGTCCTGAATAGAGTGATTTGATGTCATAAAGTGTGAGTGTGATGTCGTATATAGTGCATATTGTGCCATACATATAGTATGTGTGATGTCCTACATACAGTGTGTGTTATATCATTGATACAGTGGGTGTGATCACACAGATGCAGATATGGAGGGTGTGATGTCAGATATAGTGGTTGCATTGTATTAAAACTGTGTGTATGATGTCAAATATATAGGATATGAATTCACAACCATAGTGGGTGTGATGTTAAGATATAGTGGCTCTGATGTCACAGGTATGGGGTATAGTAAGTCATAAACCGTGGAAGTGATGTCATATATAGGAGATCTGATGTCATGAATGCAGTGGTTGTGGTGTCAAAAATACTGAGCATTGATGTCATAAAGTGTGAATGTGATGTCATGAAGAGTTAGTATGATGTCATATGTGTGCCAAGTGTGATGACTACCATACTTGTTGTGATGTCAGTGGTACAGCAATACATCAATACAGATGTGTGTGTTGTCATCTGTGTGATGACAAAGATAAAGTGGCTGTGATGTCAAATATAGTGGGTGAGATATCAGGTATAGTCATTGTGTTGTCATGAAAGCAGTATGTGTGATATCATATATATTGGATATGATGTCATAAATATAATTGGTGTGATATTATACATAGAGAGGTATGATGTCATAAAGGTTTCATGTGATGACTGAATATGATGTCATAAATATAGTGTGTGTGATGTCACCCAGAGAGTGGTTGTGGTATAATAGATACACTGGGTCTGATAATATTGATAGAGTGGATGTAGTCTCAGATATAGTGGGTGAGATGGCAGATATAACATTTGTGTAGTCTTGTTTGTGATGTCTTATATAGTGTGTGATGTCATGAATGCAGTGGATGTAATGTGATTACTAAAATGGTGTTAAGTCTTAAAGAGTGGATGAGATGTAATGTAAAGTGCATAAAATGTCATACATAAAGTGGGTGTGATGTCATACATACAGTAGGTCTGAGATCATCAATAGAGTGGTTGTGATGACACAGATACAGTGGATGCAATGTCAGATATAGGGCGAGAGATGGTATGAATACAGTGCATGTGATGACATAAATAATGTGGTGTGATGTCATAAAATGTGGATGTGATGCCTTATATAGTGTATATGATGTTAAACATATAGTGGATGTAATGTCATACATACAAAGGGTGTGATAACATCAAAAGGGTGGTGTGATGACACAGATACAGTGGCTGTAATGTTACAAATATAGTGAATGTAATGTTGTATACAATGGATATGATGTCATCCTATATATGGGATGAGATCCCATACAGTTTGTGTGATATCATCAATACAGTGGAGGTGATGACAGAGATAGCATGGATACGATGTCATATATAGTGGGTATGAGGTCATAAAAATGGTGGTTTGATGTCATAAATTGTGGATGTGATGTCTTCTATAGTGCAAAAGATGCTATACATATGCCAAGTGTGATGTCATACAAAGAGAGGGTGTGATGTTGTCAATACAGTGGGTGTGATGATACAGATTAGTGGCTGTGATGTCACATATATAGTGTATATGTTGCCCTGCTTACTGGATGTGGTTTCATATATAGGTTTTGTGCTGTCATAAGTACACAAGTTGGATGAAATGAGCAGTGGATGTGCTCTTATAAATAGTGCACATGATGTCACATATACAGTGGGTGTGATGTCATACAAAAGTGGATGAGATATCAGTGGAGGGGTTGTGATGACCAAGACACAGTGGGTACAATGTCTGATAGAGTGGGTGTGACGTCATGCCTGAAGTGGATGTGACATCATAAATACTGTGGTCTGTTGTGATAGAGTGTATGTGATGTCATCTGTCATGCAAGTGATGTCATAAATAAGCCGAGTGTGGTGTCATCAACACACAGTGTTTTGATGTCTTACATAGTGGATATGATGTCATAAATATAGTGGATAGGATGTCACATGTATACTGGTTGTGATATCTTACATATAGTGGTTGTGATATCATTGATAGAGTGGGTGTGATGACACAGAAACAGTGGATGTGAGGTCTGATATAGTGGATGTGGTGTCATATATAGTGGACTTGATGCCATAAATAAAGTGGTGCGATATCATAAAGAGTGGATGTGATGTCATATGTATTACATATGATTTCATACATATAATGGAGGTGATGTCATACATACACTGGGATTGATAAATTTGTTACATTGGGCATGAAGACACAGCTACAGTGAGTGTGATATCAGACATAGTGGCTGTGAAGTACACAATGTTTGAGTTGTCATAATACTGTATGTGATGCCATATCAAGTAGATATATCATAAACGTAGAGTGTGTGATGTCACAGAAACAGTCATTGTGAGAAGAAACACATATAGTGAATGTGATATTACACACAGTAGATGACATGTCATGTATAGTGCGTGTGATGTCATGAATACAGTGCATGTGGTGTCATAAACACTAAGGATTGTTGTTATAAAGTGTGGATATGATGCCATGTATAGTGCATATGATGGCATTACATATGCCACCTGCAATGTCTTACATAGTTAGTGTGATGTCTTTGACAGAGTGGGTGTGATGACATATACAGTGGATGTGATGGCTGATAGAATGGGTTTCAAGTCAGATATAGAGCCTGTGTTGTCATACACACAGTGTGTGTGACATCATATAGAGTGGCTATGATGTCATAAACATAGTGGGTGCCATGACATACAAGCAATGGTTTGATGTCATCAAGAGTGGATGTGATGTCATATACAGTGCCTATGGTGTCCTACATGCAGTGGATGTGATTTCATACATATATAGGCCATGATATCATCAATCAAGTGGGTGTTATTACACAGATACAGTAGGTGAGATGTCAGATACAGTGGTTGTGTTGTTATTCATACACTATATGAGATGTCATATATACTAACTTTGATGTCATAAACATAGTAGGTGTCTTGTCATATATACAGTGGCTGTGATGTCACAAGTAGAGTGTATGTAATCTCATATACAGTGTGTGTGATGTCAAGAATAGAGTGTATGTGATGTCATGAATACAGTCTTGTGATGTCATAAAGAGTGGGGGTGATGTCATATAGCATTCATATGATGTTATACATATAGTGCATTTGATGTCACACATAGAGTAGGTGTGGTATAAGCAATACAATGTGAGTAATGACACAGCTACAGTGGCTATGATGTCAGATATATTGAGTGTGATGACATGAATACAGTGAGTGTGATGACATAGCGTGGTGAGATATCATAAAGAGTGGATGTGATGTCATATGAAGTTCATTTGATGTTATCCATATTGTGGCTCTGATATCATACATACAATGGGGGTTATATGAATGATAATCTGGGTGTGATGACACAGATACAGTGGATGTGCTGTCAGATATAATGGGTGTGATGTGAGATAAAGTAGCTTTGATGTCATGAATAGAGTGATTTGATGTCATAAAGCCTGGGTGTGATGCTGCATATACTACATATAGTGCCATACATATAGTAATGTGTGATGTCCTACAAACAGTGTGCATTATATCATCGATACAGTGGGTGTGATCACACAGATACAGATATGGAGGGTGTGATTTCAGATATAGTGGTTGTATTGTCTTAACACAGTGTGTTTGATGTCAAATAGAGTGGATATGAATTCACAACCATAGTGGGGGTGATGTTACAAATATAGTGGCTGTGATGTCACAGGTATAGGGGATGAGATGTCATAAACCATGGATGTGATGTCATATATAGGAGATCTGATGTCATGAATGCAGTGGTTGTGATGTCATAAAAACTGATCATTGATGTCATAAAGTGTGAATTTGATGTCAAGTAGAGTATGTATGATGTCATATGTGTGCCAAGTGTGATGACTTCCATACATGTTGTGATATCATCGATACAGTGATACATCCATTCACATGTGTCTGTCATCTGTGTGATGACACAGATACAGTGGCTGTGATGTCAAATATTGTGGGTGAGATGTAAGGTAGAGTCTTTGTGTTGTCATGAAAGCATTATGTGTGACATCAAATATATTGGATATGATGTCATAAATATACTGGGTGTGATGTCATACATATAGGGGAGTGATGTCATAAATGTGTGTGATATCATGAATGCACTGGATGTAATGTGGTTACTACAATGGTGTTAAGTCAAAAAGAGTGGATGTGACAATATGTATAGTGCCTAAGATGTCATACATAAATTGAGTGTGATGTCATACATACAGTTGTCCTGAGATCATCAATAGAATGGTTGTGATGACACAGATACAGTGGTTGTGATGACACAGATACAGTGGATGACACAGATACAGTGGATGACACTTATACAGTGGATCCACTGTATAAGTGGGAGTGATGTCATGAGTACAGTGTATGTGATTTCATAAATTATCAGGTGTGATGTCATAAAATGCCGATGTGATGCTTTATATAGTGTATATGTTGTTATACAAATAGGTGTGTAATGTCATACATACAAAGGGTGAGATAAAAAGGAAAGAGTATGTGTGATGACACAGATAGAGTGGTTGTGATACTACAAATATAGTGAATGTGATGTCATATACAATGGTTATCATGTCATCAAATATAGCAGATGAGGTCTCAAATAGATACAGTTGGTGTGATATAATCAATACAGTGGAGCTGATGACACAGATACAATGGATATGATGTCAAATATAATGGGTGTGATGTCATAAAAAGGGTGGTTTGAGGTCATATAGTGAGGATGTGATGTCGTGTATTGTGCAGAACATGCCATACATATGGCGAGTGTGATGTCATACAAAGAATGGGTGTGATGCTGTCAATATATTGTGTGTGATGACACAGATTAGTGGTTGTGATGTCACATGGGTAGTGTATATGTTTCTCTGCATACTGGATTTGGTTTCATATATAGAGGGTGTGATGTCATAAGTACAGTATGTGATGAAATAAGGAGTGGATGTGATATTATATATAGTGCATATGATGTCACTCATATAGTGGGTTTGATGTGATACCAAACTGGGTGTGATATCAGTGGAGAGGTTGTGATGACAAAGATACAGTGTGTGTGATGTCTGATACAATGAGTATGATGTCATGCCTGAAGTGGATGTGACAGCATAAATACTGTGGTTGGTGTGAAAAAGTGGATGTGACATCTTCTGTAGTTCAAATGATGTCATACATATGCCAGGTGTGGTTTCATCAACACACAAGATTGTGCCATCATACATAGTTGGTATGATGTTATAAATATAGTTGATAGGATGTCACAAGTATACTGGATGTGATATCATACATATAGTGGCTGTGATATCATCGATAGGGTGGGTGTGATGACACAGATACAGTGAACCTGAGGTCAAATATAGTGGATGTGATGTCAGATATAGTGGACTTGATGTCATAAATAAAGTGGTTTGATGTTATAAAGAATGGATGTGATGTCATGTGCAGTGCATATGATGTCATATATAGTTGTTATGATCTCATACATACACTGGGTTTGATAAAATAGATATATTGGGTGTGATGACACAGAGAGAGTTGGTGTGATGTCATAGTTATAGGGGATCACATGTCATAAACCTTGGATGTCATGTCATATAGAGGAGATCTGATATCATGAATGCAGTGGTTGTGATGTCATAAATACTGAGCATTGATATCATAAATTGTGAATGTCATTTCATGTAGAATGTGTATGATGTCATACATATGCCAAGTTTGATGTCTTCCATACTTGTGATATCATCGATCCAGTGACTGTGACTACACTGATACAGTGGCTGTGATGTTAAATGTAGTGTGTGAGATTGCAGGTGTAGTCGTTGTGTTGTCATGAATGCAGTATGGGTAATATCATATATATTGGATATGATGTCATAAATATACTGGGTGTTACATCATATATATGGGGTTTGATGTCATAAAGAGTTCATGTGATGTCATGCATACTGTACATGATGTCATACATGTAGTGTGTGTGATGTCATAAAAAGAGTGGGTGCGGTATAATTGATACACTGGGTTTGATGACACAGATACAGTGGATGAAGTGTCAGATGTAGTGGGTGAGATGGCAGATATAAGATTTGGGTTGTCATGTGTGTGATGTTATTTAGAGTGTGTGTGATGTCTGAAATTCAGTGGATGTAATGTGATCACTAAAATGCTGTGAATTGATAAAGAGTGGATGTGACATTTTCTATTGTGCATAAGATGTCATACATATAGTGGGTGTGATGTCATACATACAGTTGGCCAGAGATCATAAATAGAGTGCGTGTGATGACACAGATAGAGTGGATGCAATGTCAGATATAGTGGGAGTGATGTCATGAGTACAGTGCATGTGATGTCATAAATAATGCGGTGTGATGTCATAAAATGTGTATGTGATGCCTTTATAGTGTATTTGATGTTATACAAATAGGGGTGTGATGTCATACATACAAAGGGTGTGATAACATAGAAAGTGTGGGTGTTATGACACATATACAGTATCTGTGATGTTACAAATATAGTGAATGTGATGTCATATACAATGAATATGATGCTATCATATATAGAAGATGAGGCTCATAAATACATTTGGTGTGATATCATCAATGAAGTGGAGGTGATGACACAGATGCAGTGGATACATTGTCAAATACAGTGGGTGAGATGTCATAAAAATGGTGGTTCGATATCATAAAGTGAGGATGTGATGTCTTCTATAGTGCAAAAGATTCCATACATATGGCGAGTGTGATGTTATACAAAGATTGGGTATGATGTTGTCAATACAGTGGGTGTGATGACACAGATTAGTGGCTGTGATGTCACATGGATTGTGTATATGTTGCCCAATATGCTGGATGTAGTTTGATATATGTAGGTTTTTATGTCATATGTAAAGTACTGTGATGACATAAGGAGTGGAGGTGATGTTATATATAGTGCATATGATGTCACACATATAGTGGGTGTGATGTCATACAAAAGTGGGTGTGATGTCAGTGGAGAGGTTGTGATGACAAAGATACAGTGTCATGACTGAAGTGGATGTGACATCATAAATACTGTGGTTAGTTGTGATAGAGTGGATATAACGTTTTCTGTAGTGAAAATGATGTCATACATATGCCGAGTGTGGTGTCACCAACACACAGGATTTTGATGACTAACATAGTGGGTATGATGTCATAAATATGGTGTATATGATGTCACATGTATACTGGATGTGATATTATACACATAGTGGCTGTGATATCATCAATAGGGTGGGTGTGATGACACAGATACAGTGGACCTGAGGTTAGATATAGTGGATGTGATGTCAGATATAGTTGACTTGATTTCATAAATAAAGTGGTTTGATGTCATATGCAGTGCATATGATGCCATATATAGTGGCTGTGTTGTCATATGTACACTGGGTTTGATAAAATAGATACATTGGGTGTGATGACACAGATAGAGTGGGTGTGATATCATAGTTATAGGGCATGAGGTGTCATAAACAGTGGATGAGATGTCATATATAGGAGATCTCATGTCCTGAATGCAGTGGTTGTGATGTCATTAATACTGAGCATTGATATCATAAATTGTGAATGTCATTTCATGGAGAATGTGTATGATGTCATATGTGTGCCAAGGGTGATGACTTCCATACTTGTTGTGATATCATAGATACAGCGGGTGTGATGACACTGATTAAGTGGCTGTGATGTCAAATATAGTGGGTGAGATTTCAGTGGAGACGGTGTGATGACACAGATACAGTGGGTGCGATGTCTGATACCGGGGCTGTGTTGTCATGCCTGAAGTGGATGTGACACCATAAATACTGTGGTTTAGTGTGATAGAGTGGGTGGGTGTGCTGTCATCTGCAGTGCAAAGGATGTCATACATATGCCAAGTGTTGAGTCATCAACACAGAGTGTTGTGATGTCATACTTAGTGGATATTATGTCAGAAATATAGTGGATGTGATGTCAGAGATATACTGGATGTGAGGTCATACATATAGGGGCTGTGATATCATTGATAGGGTGGGTGTGATGACAGAGATACAGCAGAAGTGAGGTCAGATAGAGTGGACCTGATGTCATACAAAAAGTGGTGTGATATCCTAAATTGTGAATGTGATGTCACATGCAGTGCATATGATATCATACACATAGTGGCTGTGATGTCATACACTGGGTTTAATAAAATTGACCCGGTGGGTGTGATGACACAGATACAGTGGGTATGATGTCAGACATAGTGGCTGTGAAGGTACACAATGGTTGTGTTCTCATAACACTGTGTGTGATGCCATATAAAGTGGATATGTCATAAACATAGAGTGTGTGATGTCAGAGATACAGGCATTGTGTGATGTCACACATATAGTGAATGTGATATCATACACAGCAGATGACATGTCATATACAGTGCATGTGATGTCATCAATAAAGGGCACGTGATGTCATAAATACTAAGGGTTGTTGTCTTAAAGGGTGGATATGGTGTCATGTATAGTGCACATGATGGCATACATATGCCACCTGTGATGTCTTACATAGTTGGTGTGATGTCTTCGACATAGTGGGTGTGATGACATATACAGTAGATGTGATGGCAGATAGAATGGGTTTCAAGTCAGATATAGAGCTTGTGTTGTCATACACACAGTGTGTGTGACATCATATACAGTGGATATGATGTCATAAACAGAGTGAGTGCCATGGCATACAAACAATAGTATGATGACATCAAGAGAGGATGTGATGTCATAAATAGTGCCTATGGTGTCCTACATGCAGTGGGTGTGATTTCATACATACATAGGGTATGATATCATCAATCAAGTGGGTGTGATTACACAGATACAGTGAGTGTGACGTCAGATACCATGGCTGTATTGTCATTCATACACCATGTGAGATGTCATATATAATGAGTATGATGTCATAAACATAGGAGGTGTCTTGTCATAGATACAGTGGCTGTGATGTCATAAGTATAGAGTATGTGATGTCATATAGAGTGGGTGTGCTGTGATAAATATAATGGATGTGACATCATGAATACAGTATGGTTATGTCATAAAGAGTGAGTGTGATGTCATATAGAATTCCTGTGATGTCTTACCTATAGTGGGTTTCATGTCACACATATAGTAGGTGTGGTATAATCAGTACACCATAAGTAATGGTCCAGCTACAGTGGATGCGATGACAGGTATCCTGGGTGTGATGACATGAATAGAGTGGGTGTGATGTCATAGCATGGTGTGATATCATAAAGAGTGGATGTGATGTCATATGTAGTTCATATGATGTCGTACATATTGTGGCTGTGTTATCATACATACAATGGGGGTTGTATCATCGATAAACTGTGTGTGATGACAGAGA
Source organism: Hydropotes inermis (assembly GCA_020226075.1). Taxonomy (NCBI): domain Eukaryota; kingdom Metazoa; phylum Chordata; class Mammalia; order Artiodactyla; family Cervidae; genus Hydropotes; species Hydropotes inermis. The sequence continues at coordinate 1,193,900 of CM035286.1, read as the reverse complement.
TACACTGGATGTGCTGTCAGGTATAATCGGTGTGAGGTGAGATATAATAGTTTTGATGTCATGAATAGAGTGCTGTGATGTCATAAATCGTGGGTTAGATGTCATATACAGTGCATATTGTGCCATATATACAGTTGATGTGATGTCATAAATACAGTGTGTGTTACATTCTCAATACAGTGGGTGTGATCACATAGACACAGACATGAAGAGTGTGATGTCATATATAGTGGTTGTATTGTGTTAACACAATGTGTTTCATGTCAAATATAGTTGATATGCATTCACAAACACAGTGGGTGTTATGTTACTGATATAGTGGCTGTGATGTCACAGGTATAGGTGATGAAATGTCATAAACCGTGGATGTGATGTCATATATAGGAGATCTGATGTCATGAATGCAGTGTTTGTGATGTCCTAAATACTGACGATTGATGTCATAAAGTCTGAAATTAATGTGATGTAGGGTGTGTATGATGTCATACGTGTGCCAAGTGTGAAGACTTCCATAACTGTTGTGAAGGCACTGATAGAGAGGGTGTGACCACACAGATGCAGCGGCTGTGATGTCAAATACAGTGGGTGAGATGTCAGGTATAGTAGTTTTGTTTACATGAAAGAAGTATGGGTGATTTCATATATATTGGATATGATGTCATAAATATACTGGAAGTGATGTCATACCTCTAAGGGTGTGATGTCATAAAGTGTTCATGCGATGTCATGCATACTGAATGTGATGTCATACATATAGTGTGTAATGTCATACAGAGAGTGGGTCTAATACAATTGATACACTGGGTTTGATGACACAGATACAGTGGATGCAGTGTTAGATATAGAGGGGGAGATGGCAGATATAACTTTTGTGTTTTCATGTGTGTGATGTCATATATAGTGTGTGTGATGTCATGAATGCAGTGTATGTAATGTGGTTACTACCATGGTGTGAACTCAAAGAGTGGATGTGACATTATTTATGGTGCATAAGTTGTCATATATAAAGTGGGTGTGATGTCATACATACAGTTGTTCAGAGATCATACTTAGAGGGGTTGTGAGGGCACAGATACTGTGGATGCAGTGTTAGATATCGTGAGACTGATGTCATGAATACAGTGCATATGATGTCATAAATAATGTGGCGTGATGTCATAAACTGTGGATGTGATATCTTATATAGTGTATCTTATGTTAAACATATAGTGGGTGCAATGTCATATATACAAAGGGTGTGATACCATGGAAAGAGTGGGTGTGAGACACAGGTACAGTGGCTGTGATGGTACAACTATAGTGAATATGTTGTATACAATGGATATGATGTTGACATATATAGAGGATGAGATCTCATAAATACAGTTGGTGTGATATCATCAATACAGTGTGGTGACAGAAATAGCGTCAATACGATGTCAAATATAGTGGGTGTGATGTCATAAAAATGGTGGTTTGATTTAATAAAGTGAGGATGTAATGTCTTCTATAGTGCAAAAGATGCTACACCTATGCTGAGTGTGATGTCATACAAAGAGTGGATGTGATGCTCTCAATGCAGTGGGTGTGATGACACAGACTGGTGACTGTGATGTCACATGGATAGTGTATATTTTGAACTGCATACTGGATGTTGTTTCATATGTCAATGTTGTACTGTCATAAGTACAGTAGTGTGATGACATAAGCAGTGGAGATGATGTTGTATAGAGTGCATATGATGTCATACGTATAGTGGGTGTGATGTCATACAAAAGTGGGTGTGATATCAGTGGAGAGATTGTGATGGCAAAGATACAGTTGGTGCGATGTCTGAGACAGGGGGTGTGATGTCATGCCTGAAGTGGATGTGAAGTCATAAAGATTGTGACTTGGTGTGATAGAGTGGATGTGACGTCTTCTGTAGCACAAATGATGTCATACATACGCCGAGTGTGGTGTAAACAACACACAGGTTTGTGATGTCATACATATTGGGTATGATGTCATAAAAATAGTGGACAGAATGTCTCACATATACTGGATGTGATATCATACATATAGTGGCTGTGATATCATTGATAGAGTTGGTGTGATGACACAGATAACAGTGGACATGATGTCTAATATAGTGGGTGTGATGTCCTCAAAATGGTGGTTTGAGGTCCAAAAGTGAGAATGTGATGTCTTATATAATGCACACGATGCCACACATATGGTGAGGGTGATGTCATAAAAAGAATGGGTGTGATGTTGTCAATACAGTGGGTGTGATGACACAGATAGTGGCTGTGATGTCACATGTTAAGTATCTGTTGCCCTCATACTGGATGTGGTTTCATATATAGAGGCTGTGATGTCATAAGTAGAGTAGTGTGATGATATAAGGATTGGGTGTGATGTTATATATGATGTCACACAGAAGGTGGGTGTGATGTCATACAAAAGTGGGTGTGATATCAGTGGAGATGGTGTGATGACATAGATACAATGGGTGTGATGTCTGATACAGGGGCTGTGTTGTCATGCATTAAGTGTATGTGACATCATAAATACTGTGGTTTGGTGTGATATAGTGCGTGTGTTGTCATCTGCAGTGCAAAGGATGTCATACATATGCCGAGTGTTGCATCATCAACACAGAGTGTTGTGATGGTATACTTAGTGGATATTATGTCATAAATATAGTGGGTGTGATGTCACAGATATTCTGGATGTGAGGTCATACATATAGTGGCTGTGATATCAATGAGAGGGTGTGTGTGATGATAGAGAGACAGTGGAAGTGAGGTCAGATAGAGTGGACCTGATGTCGTACCTAAAGTGGTGTGATGTCCTAAATTGTGGATGTGATGTCACATGTAATGCATATGATGTCATACACATAGTGGCTGTGATGTCATACATACACTGGTTTTGATAAAATTGACCCAATGGGTGTGATGACACAGATACTGTGGGTGTGATGTCAGACATAGTGGCTGTGAAAGTACACAATGGTTGTATTGTCATAACACTGTGTGTGATGCCATATAAAGCAGATATGTCATAAACATAGAGTGTGTGATGTCAGAGATACAGGCTTTGTGTGATGTCACACATATAGTGAATGTGATACCATACACAGTAGATGACATATCATATATATAGTGCATGTGATGTCATCAATAAAGGGCATGTGATGTCATAAATACTAAGGGTTGTTGTCTTAAAGGGTGGATATGATGTCTTATATAGTGCACATGATGGCATACATATGCCACCTGTGATGTCTTACATAGTTGGTGTGATGTCTTCGACAGAGTGGGTGTGATGACATATATAGTAGTTGTGATGGCAGATAGAATGGGTTTCAAGTCAGATATAGAGATTGTGTTGTCATACACACAGTGTGTGTGACATCATATACAGTGGATATGATGCCATAAACAGAGTGGGTGCCATGACATACAAACAATGGTATGATGATATCAAGAGAGGATGTGATGTCACAAATAGTGCCTATGGTGTCCTACATGCAGTGGGTGTGATTTCATACATACATAGGTTGTGATATCATCAATCAAGTCGGTGTGATTACACAGATACAGTGAGTGTGATGTCGGATACCGTGCTTGTATTGTCATTCATACACCATGTGAGATGTCATATATACTGAGTATGATGTCATAGATATAGGAGGTGTCTTGTCATAGATACAGTGGCTGTGATGTCACAAGTATAGAATATGTGATGTCGTATAGTGTGGATGTGCTGTGATAAATAGAGTGGTTGTGACATCATGAATACAGTATTGTTATGTCATAAAGAGTGAGTGTGATGTCATATAGAATTCCTGTGATGTCATACCTATAGTGTGTTTCATGTCACACATATAGTAGGTGTGGTGTAATCAGTACATTACAAGTGATGGTCTAGCTACAGTGGATGTGATGACAGGTATTCTGCATGTGATGACATGAATACAGTGGGTGTGATGTCATAGCGTGGTGTGATATCATAAAGAGTGGATGTGATATCATATGTAGTTCATATGATGTCATACATATTGTGGCTGTGTTATCATACATACAATGGGGGTTTTATGATCGATAATCTGGGTGTGATGACAGAGATACAGTGGATGTGCTGTCAGATATAATCAGTGTGAGGTGAGATATAATAGCTTTGATGTCATGAATAGAGTGTTGTAATGTCATAAATCATGGGTGAGCTGTCATATACAGTATATATTGTGCCATATATACAGTAGGTGTGATGTCATAGTGTGTTATATCATTGATACAGTGGGTGTGATCACACAGACACAGACATGAAGAGTGTGATGTCATATATAGTGGTTGTATTGTCTTAACACAATGTGTTTCATGTCAAATATAGTTGATATGTATTCACAAACATAGTGGGTGTTATGTTACCGATATAGTGGCTGTGATGTCACAGTTATAGGGGATGAGATGTCATAAACCATGGATGTGATGTCATATATAGGAGATCTGATGTCATGAATGCAGTGTTTGTGATGTCCTAAATACTGATGATTGATGTCATAAAGTCTGAATTTGATGTGATGTAGGTTGAGTATGATGTCATACGTGTGCCAAGTGTGAAGACTTCCATAATTGTTGTGAAGGCATTGATAGAGCGTGTGTGACCACACAGATGCAGTGGTTGTGATTTCAAATTCAGTGGGTGAGATGTCAGGTATAGTGATTTTGTTTTCATGAAAGCAGTATGGTGATATCATATATATTGGATATGATGTCATAAATATATTGGATGTGATGTCATACCTATATGGGTGTGATATCATAAAGTGTTCATGTGATGTCATGCATACTGAATGTGATGTCATACATATAGTGTGAAATGTCATACAGAGAGTAGGTGTAACAAAATTGATACACTGGGTTTGATGAAACAGATACAGATGGTTCTGGATGCAATGTCAGATATAGAGGGTGAGATGGCAGGTACAAGTTTTGTGTTGTCATGTGTGTGATATCATATATAGTTTGTATTATGTCATGAATGCAGTGGATGTTATGTGGTGACTACAATGGTTTGAACTCAAAGAGTGGATGTGACGTTATGTATGGTGCATAAGATGTCATATATAAAGTATGTGTGATATCATACATACAGCTGTTCAGAGGTCATACTTAGAGGAGTTGTGAGGACACAGATACTGTGGATGCAATGTTAGATATCGTGGGAGTGATGTCATGAATACTGTGCATGTGATGTCATAAATAATGTGGTGTGATGTCATAAACTGTGGATGTGATACCTTATATAGAGTATCTGATGTTAAACATATAGTGGGTGCAATGTCATATATACAAAGGGTTTGATATCATGGAATGAGTGGGTGTGAGGCACAGGTACAGTGGCTGTGATGTTACAAGTATAGTGAATATGCTGTTGTATACAATGGATATGATGCCACCATATATATAGGATGAGATCTCATAAATACAGTTGGTGTCATATCATCAATACAGTGGATGTGGTGACAGATATAGTGTCGATACGATGTCAAATATAGTGGTTGTGATGTCATAAAAATGGTGGTGAGAGGGTAACAACCAGGAAGGCCAGTGGTCTCCAGGTGGAGAAAGGAGGCTGCAGGTGCCAGACATTTTTATCTCTCTTAAGCGGCAGGAAGAAACAAACCAGCGATATATTTTCTTCTCTGTACAAATTTAAATGAAGTTTTCTCTCAACATGCTGTGTGGCCATGACACCTGGTCTCACCTGAAGCTAACTACTCTCAAACCACAAGTTAACCAATACATTTTTCTTATGAAAATGTCTTAAGCTATGTTAATGAACTCCAGACTCTACCTTCAAGTTGGTTCCGCAAAACTGCCTCAATTACTTACTCAGGTATTGTTCCCCTAATCTATGTAAATGAAACTATTTGTTGGTATTCTGCCCTTCTCAATCATTTTATGGCCAGGGATGAATTATCTGGTGCCATCATAAATTTTATGACATTCCTTTCTTTTCAGACTGTGAGTGACTATATAACATGTAGCTAAAGACTAGGAGGGGGGTATTCTTTTGCCCCTTTCTGATGGCTATGTCAGAAGCTTTCCCTATCTCCTTTATACTTTAATAGAACTTTGTTGCACAAAAGCTCTGAGCGATCCAGCCTCGTCTCTGGCCCCAGATTGAATTCATCTCCTCTGGAGGCCAAGAATCCTGCGTCTAATCATTAAGCAACAACGTTTCATCTTGGGGGCTTGTCCGGGATCCTTCGGGACAAGGTAAGGATGCTTGGAGCTCTAGTTCTTTGTTCTCCTAGCGAACACATTTTCTGCTGTACTTTACTGACTCTTTGGTGTGCTTGTGTGAATGAATGAAACGCCCTGCGTGAAGCAAGTGAGGAGCCCTGCTCTGTGGTTCCACGGTGACCTCATAAGGCTTATGTCAGAAACCTGTCGGGGGTTCATATCGACCTGCCAATGCCACGAGGCAACCAATGTTTCCTTCGGGAACTGACCAGAAATGGCCAAACGTGTGGACCGAACTCTCCTTTCTCGGTCAACTTTTCGGTCTCCTTGACCATTTCATAACTCCTTGGGAATTAGAAGTACTAACCTAATCTATCAGATAATAATAGGCTTTCAAGGGACTTGTAATCTATGTTGCTACTGTACTGTGGCCTAGGTCTCAAACTGGGATTGGTAGTGAGGAAGCGCCTAGCCTCGCTAGGCATGGCTATGTTGTGGAAGCTAGATGGAGCTCTAACTCCAAGAGCATCTCTGAGGTTAAAGGTTACTCGGATTGGAACTGCTATGGTTTTTTCCCTTTGGTAACACTGGCTCTTAGTGGGCCAGAGATGGTTCTTATACTGGTGTGGTGACACTTGGAAGGAACATCTTGGTTGCATGTTTGTATCGGGCTTACTGTGGTCAGGAACATATTCAGGGTCGTGCACAGGCACTCAGGTGACAAATGTTTCCCCAGAGGTCTTAGCTTGGGAGGCATTCTGGAAGGTTACTCTGACTGCACCCCGCGTGGCATCAGAGGCAAGCGAGGTGAAGAGCTGGACGTCAGTCAGGGATGCCATCAGGTCTACCCCTGGTGCATCCCCACACCATCTCGGTGGTAGAACCGGGAGGGACGAGCATGACGCCTGCGTCAGTAAGGGACAGACTAAGTCCGACCAGGAAGGAAAAGCTTTTGGTGTAACGTCTGTCTACAACCCCATCTAGAGCAGGGAGGGACGCCTCTGGTAGAAAAAATGGTGCTGGTCGCTTTTTTTCTCTCTTACAGATGGGAGCTAACAATTCCAGCCTCACTCCTTTGAACTATATCCTGAAAAACTGGGATAGATTTGATCCCCAGGGCTTAAAGAAGACACACCTGGTCTTCCTATGCGATACTGCATGGCAGCGGTACCCACTGGGAGTCAGGTGGTCCCAGCTACAGAACCAGACTGGGACTGTAACACTGCTAAAGGAAGATAGGATCAGAGTCATTTTGTCAGATGTATTCTTGAAGGACTCAGACAGGCATGTTCTAAGCCTTTAAACTATGGCAAACTGGCAGACATAGAACAGGAGGAGAAGGAAGCTCCTGGTAAATTCCTAGACAGACTGAGAGAAGCCCTTTGCAGATTCACTGAGATTGGTCCTGAAAGTGAAGAGGGAAAAGTGATCTTAAAGGATAGATTTCTCAATCAGTCGGCTCCAGATATTCGCTGTAAGTTATCAAAATGGGCGCATGGACCAAATCAGTCTTTAGATAATCTGTTACAACTGGCTCAGGCAGTCTATTATGGTAGAGAATGAGGAAAATAAAGAAAGGCAGAGAAAGACAAAGGAGAAGGTGGAAGCTCTCTCAATGGCTATGAAAACCATTCTTAAACAGCCTGAGAAAAATGCCCAGAGTGACCCAGGTGAAAGGGGATGGGCTTGCTATTGCTGTGGAAAGGAGGGGCATCTCAAGCGGGATTGCCCTCAGGCCTCTAAGCCACCCCTGGCTCCATGTCTGGTCTGCAAGGGACCACACTGGAGGAGAGACTGCCCTCAGAGGCGTAGGTCTCAGGGGTCTGACTCTCAAGACCATCAGGACTGAAGTTGCCTGGGGGTCCCCACACAAGCTCCCAGCCTAATTACAACTGAGGAGCCCCGGGTATTGATAATGGTGGGAGGCCAATCCGTCAGTTTCCTTTTAGATACTGGGGCAATTTACTCCATGCTTACTGAAGCCCCTGGCCCACTTTCTTCCCGATTCGCTTCTGTAATGGGACTGTCTGGATGAGCCAAAAGGTATTACTTCAGTTATGCTCTATCATGCAACTGGGATTATCTGCTATTTTCACACGAGTTTCTTATCGTGCCAGAATCACCCTCACCCCTTTTGGGGAGAGATATACTGAGCAAGGTCCATGCCTCTGTTTTCATGAATATGGAGCCCTCCATTTCTCTCCCTTTAGTTGAACAAAATGTGAAGCCTAGAGTATGGGCTGATGGAAATTCCATGGGTCGAGCACAAAATGCTATTCCTGTAGTTGTCAAGCTCAAAGACCCACACTTATTCCCACATAAGAAGCAGTATCCACTGAAACCTGAGGTTAAGGAAGGGTTAAAACTCATCATTGAGAATTTAAAGGAGCAGGGACTATTGGTTCCCTGTAATAGTCCATGCAACACTCCTATTTTGGGTATAAAGAAATCAAATGGTAAATGGAAATTAGTTCAAGATTTACAAATAATAAATGAGGCTCTGGTTCCTTTACACCCCGTGGTGTCTAATCCTTATACTCTATTGTCTGAAATTCCTGAATAAGCCAAATATTTCTCAGTAATTGATTTGAAAGATGCCTTATATTCAGTGCCTTTGGTGGAGGAAAGTCAATTTCTATTTGCCTTTGAAGACCCTACTCAGCCAGCTTCTCAGTTAACCTGGACAGTTTTGCCCCAGGGATTTCGTGACATTCCTCACTTATTTGGGCAAAGTTTGTCACTGGACCTACAAAACTTTAATAGCTCTGAAGTGGTAGTGTTACAATATGTAGATGATATTTTGCTCTGTGCTGAGACAGAGGAAGCTTGAGAAGATTTCTTAAACTTTCTGGCAGGCTGCGGTTACAAGGCATCAAGAGAAAAGGCTCAGCTTTGTCAACAATCTGTTAGATATCTGGGCCTAATCATATCAGAAGGAACTAGGGCCATAGGCCCTGAGAGAATTAAACCTATACTAAACCATCCCCTACCTATGACTTTAAGGCAATTGAGAGGATTTTGGGAAATCACAGGCTACTGTTGTATTTGGATTCCGGGCTATGGGGAACTTGCCCGGCCTTTATATAAACTTATAGCTGAAACTCAGCAGGCCCAAACTGACAAACTGGTTTGGTCTCCAGATACTCAAAAGGCTTTTAAGCTTCTTCAGACTGCTCTCCTGCAAGCTCCAGCTTTGAGTTTGCCCACAGGGTCAGAATTTAACTTGTTTGTCACTGAAAGAAAAGGTATGGCCTTGGGAGTTTTGACACCACCCCAAGGACCTCACCAGCAACCTATTGCTTATCTAAGCAAAGAATTAGATGTAATTGCAGGTGGGTGGCCCCACTGCCTAAGAGTAATTGGAGCTATGGCTTTATTAGCACCTGAAGCTTTAAAAATAATTAATGGATGAAACCTTACTGTACTGACTTCTCATGATGTGAGTGGAATCTTGAATTATAAGGTTAATATTTGGATGACAGAGAATAGGCTTCTTAAATATCAGTCACTGTTGTTAGAAGGACCAGTAACTAAGCTTAAAGTTTGTGAAAATTTAAATCCTGCTACTTTCCTTCCTGAGAAGGAAAATGGAACACCTGATCATGATTGTACCCAATTTCTAACTTTAAACTATGCAGCTCGGGAAGATCTAATGGATATCCCATTAGACAATCCTGACATGGAAATATTTACAGATGGCAGTTCTTTTGTTCGGGATGGAAAGCATAAGGCAGGTTATGCTGTGGTGACTGCTGAACAGGTTTTAGAAGCAAAATCTCTCCCCCAGGAAACCAGTGCCCAGTTAGCGGAGCTTGTGGCTCTGACCTGAGCTCTAGAGTTAAGCAAAGGACAGTGTGTGAATATCTACACTGATTCTAAGTACGCTTATTTGACTTTACATGCTCATGCTGCTATATAGAAAGAAAGACAGTTTAAAACAGCAACGGGAAAAACCACAATATACTGAGGAAGAATTAGAAAGATATGAAAAAAGAGGAGCAAAGATTACTGATAAAGGATGGTTACAGTCTGAGGATGGACGATAAATAATTCCTGAAAATGCTCAGTGGAAAATTCTTAAGGGTTTGTGGGGCTGCCGAATTGTTTGATGTACTTTGACTAGTTGATATCTAGTTTCCCTTTTACCAGTGTCTATAATTCATGTGTCTGTTATTCTTCTTGTTGGTTTTTGAAGCTGAGATATAAGTTTTATTATGTGGGGCTGCCGGGGCTGGGGCTGGCAGGTGGCCGGGACTTGGGTTTCAGTTTCCCATGAAACCGGATTCCCCACCCCCATCAGGTGACCTGGAGTCAGCCAATCAAAATGCACCCAGTAAAAAGCCCGCAGGAGAGCTGAAAAGCCTGCGGGCGCCTAAGTTTGAACAAAAGCCCTTGCCGTTTGTACCAATAGAATTGCTTTAAGTTTGAACAAAAGCCTGCAAAGTTTGTACCAATAGGATTGCTTTGCAAACATGTAACCAATCACTTTGTAACCCATATGTAATATGCTGATAGTATGGTTTTTGTCTATAAAAAGCTTGCCCAATTTGCTGTTCGGTGTGCTCTGCCTCCCAGGAGATCAGAGTCACCTGGTTTGCACAACTGTCAATAAACCCTCTTCATGTTTCATCTGCTGGACTGGTTTATTGGGTTGCGCGGTTTTTCCTCCTTGGAACTAAGGCCCGAATTTTGGGTCTCACATTTGGGGCTCATCCGGGATCGGGAAAGCCTCGGACCCAATACCAACCACAGTGGGAGGTAAGTCCGGCCGGCATTGAATCTATGGTATCTGTTGTCTGTCTGTATTCTGTTTCAGTACACGTACGGGCTCAGTAGGAGTTCGTGAAGCGGACTGACGGGTCCACGGGCTTCCAAATTTCAATCCTGGAGGACGCTCCAGGGGTGACTTGGGTGGCTGGAGACGAGCAGACCGTCTTCCTGCCAGGGGCGTGACACTTGCAGTCTCCGTTCCCATCTGAATTGTTACTTTCGATTTGGCGCCGATTCTGTGCCATGCGGCTTCTGGTCTGTGTTTCGTGTGTCTGTTTCATGAGTCTCTTGGTGTATTTCTGTTTCCCCCTTCCTCCCAGCATGGGAGAAAGACTAACTACCCCTCTAAGTTTGACTCTAGGACATTGGAAAGAAGTCAAAGACCGAGCCAACAACCTATTGGTAGAAGTAAGAAGAAAGAAGTGGCAAACCCTTTGCAGTTCTGAATGGCCAACCCTTGACATGGGATGGCCTCAGGACGGCATTTTTAACATAGATTGTACCTTACAGGTCAAAGAGCGAGTGTTCGACGCAGGACCACACGGACACTCTGACCAAGTCCCCTACGTAATTACTTGGGAGAGCCTGGTACTAGACCCCCCACCCTGGGTGGCACCCTTTGTGACAATGAAACCGAGGGTCCCCAGTGCCACTGTCATGGTGCTCACAGCTCCCCCAGCTCAGTCCTCCTTCTACACCCTCTTAGGAAAATAAAAATTAGAGGCCAGACCAAAGCCAGTCCAGAGGACCCAGTCTTAGTTGACCTTTTGTCTGAAAACCCCCCTCCCTACCAAGCCCCTCCAATGCCAGCACCACCGCCAGACAGCCCTTCCCCAGCCTCTGCTGAAGTCCGCTCACCCGACACCACTAGTCCAGCGGCCAACGAGGGAACAAGTGCCCCATCTCCTGTCGCCTCCCGGTTACGCCTGCGAAGGGATCCAAGGGAGGGAGAGATGGGAGAATGGAAAGCTCAGGTGTTCCCTTTAAGAACTGTGAGAGGGCCAGGAATCCAAGTTCAGTACTGGCCATTCTCGGCCTCTGACCTGTATAACTGGAAAACTCATAATCCTCCTTTCTCTAAAGATCCATTAGCCCTCACAGGACTAATTGAATCCATCTTGTTAACCCACTAACTGACTTGGGATGACTGTCAACAGCTCTTGCAGGCCTTGCTGACCACAGAAGAGAGACAGCGAGTCATCCTAGAGGCCAGGAAGAGCATGCCTGTGCCTAATGGGGCCCCCACTCTCCTCCCAAACGAGATCGATGCAGCTTTCCCGCTGACATGACCAGATTGGGACTACAACACCTCTGCTGGTAGGGAGCAGCTGCGTCTCTATCGCCAGGTCCTCCTTGCAGGTCTCAAGGGTGCCGGAAGATGCCCTACCAATTTGGCCCAGGTAAGAGCAGTGACCTAGGGACCGGAGGAGACCCTGGTGGCTTTCCTTGAGAGGCTCATGGAGGCACACCATATGTACACCCCTTTCGATCCTAGTAGTCCTGAACATAGGGGAAATGTCTCCATGGCCTTTATAGGACAGTCAGCTCTGGACATTGGAAATAAGTTACAAAGGCTAGAAGGATTACAGGATTATAGCTTACAGGATCTAATGAGAGAGGCAAAAAAGATTTACAATAAGAGAGAAACTCCAGAAGAGAGAGAAGAAAGGCTCAGAAAGTTGCAAGAGGAAAGAGAGGACAGGTTGAGACGAGAACAGGAAGAAAAAGAAGAAAAATGAGACAGAAAACATAACAGGGAATTAAGCAAGATTTTGGCAACTGTAGTACAGCCCAGATCAGAGTCAGGAAAGAAAGAGAGATCGGGAGACAACAGGCGACCGAGAGTAGACCGTGACTAATGCACCTACTGCAAAGAAAAGGGCCACTGGGTAAAAGACTGCCCAAAGAGGCCTCGAGACCCGCAGAAGACTAGCACTAGAGTCCTGTCCCTAAATGAAGATTAGGACAGTCAGGGCCAGGAGCCTCCGGATAACATTGGAAGTAGGGGGGCAACCAGTGACCTTTTTGGTAGACACAGGGGCTCAACACTCTTTGCTGACCAAGACCAAAGGACTCATGAGTACCAGAGCTGCTTGGGTACAAGGGGCCACTGGAGGAAAACTGTGCCAATGGACGACTGAATGGACAGTGCATCTGGCCTCTGGTAAGGTCACCCACTCTTTTCTACATGTTCCGGACTGCCCATACCCCTTACTAGGGAGAGACCTCCTCTCAAAAGTGGGGGCCCTAATCCATTTCCATGACATGGGGGCATCTGTTACAGGACCCAATGGAACCCCCCTTCAGGTCCTGACAATAAGGCTAGAAGATGAATATAAACTATTAGAGCCTAAAGCCTCACCGACGGGCCAAATTCAGGACTGGATACAAAAGTATCCTCTGGCCTGGGCAGAAACTGGAGGGATGGGACTGGCCATGGGACAGCCACCCATTGTCGTTAACATGAAGTCCTCAGCCACCCCCGTCTCAGTCAAACAGTACCCCCTGACTGAAGAGGCTTACAGAGGAATCAGGCCGCACATACAGAAACTCCTCAGATTAGGCATCCTTGAGCCCTGCAGATCGGCCTGGAATACTCCCCTACTCCCTGTCAAAAAGCCAGGTACAGGAGAATGCAGGCCTGTACAGGATCTGAGAGAAATAAATAAATGGGTAGAAGACATCCACCCAACAGTACCTAATCCATATAACCTACTCAGCACTTTGCCTCCCTCCCACACCTGGTACACAGTGTTGGACCTAATAGATGCTTTCTTTTGCTTGAGACTGAGCCCCCAGAGCCGACCCCTATTTGCCTTTGAGTGGATAGATCCAGAAGCCGGACTATTGGGACAACTAGCGTGGACTAGGTTGCCACAAGGATTCTAGAACAGTCCCACCATGTTTGATGAGGCCTTACATCGGGACCTTCCCACTTTCCGGATGCAGCATCCCACCCTGGTGCTCCTACAGTATGTAGACGACCTGATGCTGGCAGCTCCCACAGCATTAGACTGTGATAAAGGTACGGGGGCCCTGCTAGAAACCCTGGGGAGACTGGGATACCGTGCCTCAGAAAAAAGGCCCAAATTTGTCAGACCAAAGTAACCTATTTGGGGTACCAACTGGAAAATGGACAGAGGTGGCTGACAGAAGCCCGAAAACAAGTGGTGTCACTAATACCTCCCCAGAAAAACCCCCGCCAAATGAGAGCATTCCTAGGGACTGTGGGGTTCTGTAGACTCTGGATTCCTGGGTTTGCCGAGATGGCGACACCTCTCTGTCCCCTGACCAAGCAAAATACCCCCTTCACCTGGGGAAGAGACCAGCAGGATGCCTTTGAAAAGATAAAAAGGGCCCTCTTTAGCGCCCCAGCCTTGGGGCTTCCTGATGTGACTAAACCTTTTGAGATCTATGTAGACGAAAGGCAGGGAATTGCAAAAGGGGTGCTGACCCAGAGACTGGGGCCATGGAAAAGGCCCATTGCCTACCCTTCCAAGAAACTGGACAATGTTGCTGCAGGATGACCACCATGCCTGCGAATGGTGGCGGCTATTGCCACCCTTACAAAAGACTCAAATAAGTTAACTTTAGGCCAGCCTCTTACGATAATAGCACCCCACACTGTAGAGACTATAGTCCGCCAGCCCCCTGATCACTGGCTTTCAAATGTTCGAATGACTCACTATCAGTCTCTGCTGCTGGACCTGGAGAGAGTGCGTTTCAGCCCAGCTGTCACTCTCAACCCCGCCATACTTCTCCCGGATCCCCAAGAAGAGACACCCCATGACTGCCAACAGATTTTGGCAGAAGTGCATGGAACCAGGGAGGACCTCACCGATCAACCCTTGGCGGATGCAGAGGTAACCTGGTTCACAGATGGAAGCAGCTACTTGCTAGAAGGACAACGAAAAGTCGGGGCTGCAGTGGTAGACGCAACAGAGGTCATCTGGGCTAGCGTGCTGCCTCCGGGAACTTCTGCCCAACGAGCCAAGCTCATAGCTCTCACACAAGCTCTCAATAAAGCAGAAGGTAAGAAAGCTAACATATATACTGATAGCCGATATGTTTTCACCACAGCACATGTACACGGTGAAATATACCAGAGGAGGGGGCTATTAACATCCGAAGGCAAAGAAATTAAAAACAAAAATGAAATCTTAGATCTATTACAAGCCCTGTTTCTGCCCAAAAAGCTAAGTATAATCCACTGCCCAGGCCATCAGAAAGGGAACATGCCAATTGCACAAGGAAATCGCCTAGCAGACGAAACTGCCAACAGAGCAGCATCGGGGCCTCAAATATTAACCATCTCATGCGGATCAGCATCTAAAGAAAAAGATTCTATACTTGCTTATAATGATGTAGACCTAGACATTATATAAAACCTTGGAGCAGATTATGATGAGGCCCATGATAAATGGACACACCAAGTGAAGACAGTGATGCCCCAAGACACTGCTAAGAGACTCTTGACTCACCTGCATAGGCTCACCCATTTTGGAAAAAGAAAAATGACTGAGCTCCTAGATAAAAATGAGATAGATATTACATCCCTAAGAGAGACTCATTGATACAACAAATTGTGGGCAATTCTGAGGTGTGCGTGAAGGTAAATGCTGGCAGACTGAGGCTTCCCCTAGGGGTTTGAGCTAGAGGGCACCGACCCAGAATTCATTGGGAAATAGATTTCGCAGAAATCAAGCCAGGCATGTATAATAACAGATATCTGCTAGTGTTTATAGACACCTTCTCAGGATGGGTAGAAGCCTACCCCACCACAAAAGAAACTGCTCAGGTCGTGGTCAAGAAACTCCTAGAAGAAATTTTTCCCCGATTCGGGTTACCTAAGGTACTCGGGTCGGATAACGGTCCAGCCTTTGTCTCCCAGGTAAGTCAGCTGGTGGCCAAATCATTGGGGATCAGTTGGAAATTACATTGCGCTTACAGACCCCAGAGTTCAGGACAGGTAGAAAGAATGAATAGAACAATTAAAGAGACCTTAACCAAATTAATGCTGGAGACTGGCACTAGAGACTGAGTTCAGCTCCTACCACTGGCCCTATACAGGGCCAGAAACACACCCGGCTCACATGGACTTACCCCTTTTGAAATCATCTATGGAAGCCCTCCACCAGCCATATCCTTTTTTGACTCTGATATCTCTGCCCTTACAACTTCCCCTACCCTACAGGCCATTCTGCAAGCCCTGAAGTTGGTGCAACAAGAAATCTGGAAACCCATATCTGCCACATACCGTGCAGACAACCCTGTTCCCTGCCCTCATCCCTTCAAGACTGGAGATATGGTATTGGTACGGAGACATCAGACCAAGACCCTTGAACCCCGCTGGAAGGGACCCTACACTGTCCTCTCGACGACGCCGACTGCACTGAAGGTAGACGGAATCGCCACATGGATTCACGCCTCCCACGTAAAGGCTGCCCCCAGCCACGACCACAAGGAGACGTCAGAACCCAGATGGAAACTCCACCGCACTCAAAACCCCTTAAAGCTAAGACTTTCTCGCTTGTGACACTTTTGCTTTGCTTGCCCCTAGTTGAGGGAAATGCAAGTCCCCACCAGGTACACCTTATCACCTGGAGAGTCTTTAATACAGAAACAGGAAATACGGTAAACGAGACCACTGGCATAGGCCCAGTTGCAACCTATTTTCCTACCCTGATGGTAGACCTGTGTGACATAGTGGGAGAAAGTTGGGACCCGAGCCCTCAAGAGCCCTTCCCAGGGTATGCATGTCAACATCCTGGGTGGCGGGTAAAAACCCGGGGGCATGACTTTTATGTATGTCCTGGCCATTCAAGAGGTCGTTCTGAGGTTCAGAAGTATGGAGGGCCCGCAGAAGGATACTGTAAGGCCTGGGGTTGTGAAACAACAAGAACCCTAAATTTTAAGATTAAAACTAATGACAAAGAAAAATGAGGGAATGTGGGACTGCTGAATTGTTTGATGCACTTTGACTAGTTGATATCTAGTTTCCCTTTTACCAGTGTCTATAATCCATGTGTCTGTTATTCTTCTTGTTGGTTTTTGAAGCTGAGAAATAAGTTTTATTATGTGGGGCTGCCGGGGCTGGGGCTGGCAGGCGGCCAGGACTTGGGTTTCGGTTTCCCATGAAATGGTGGGATTCCCCACCCCCATCAGGTGACCTGGAGTCAACCAATCAAAACGCACCCAGTAAAAAGCCCGCGGGAGAGCTGAAAAGCCCGTGGGCGCCTAAGTTTGAACAAAAGCCCACGCCGTTTGTACCAATAGAATTGCTTTATGTTTGAACAAAAGCCCGCAAAGTTTGTACCAATAGGATTGCTTTGCAAACATGTAACCAATCACTTTGTAACCCATATGTAATATGCTGATAGTATGGTTTTTGTCTATAAAAAGCTTGCCCAATTTGCTGTTCGGTGTGCCCTGCCTCCCAGATCAGAGTCACCTGGTTTGCGCAACCGTCAATAAACCCCCTTGCATGTTGCATCTGCTGGACTGGTTTATTGGGTCACGCAGTTTTTCCTCCTTGGAACGAAGGCCCAAATTTGGGGTCTTACAGGTTTACATCAGAGTTTTCATTTGGGTGTAGAAAGTACTTACCAGATGGCTTCTCGTTCGTTTGAAGGTAAAAATGTAATGAAAACTTTAAAGAACATTATCAAACGGTGTGAGGTTTGTCAGAAAAATAACCCAAAGTCTGAAAAGCTAGCAAAATCTGGATTACAATGAAAGGGAAAGTAGCCTGGCGAGGACAGGGAAATTGATTTTACTCATATGTCAAAAGCTAATGGATATTCTTGCTTACAAGTTTGGGTAGATACTTTTACTGGATAGATTGAGGCTTTCCCCTGTCGTAGTGAACAAGCTAAAGAGGTTATAAAGATTTTAATCCATGAAATTATCCCCAGGTTTGGGCTGCCATGGAGCCTTCAGAGTGACAATGACTCTGCCTTTAAAGCTGCTGTAACTCAGGGGGTGTCTAAAGCTCTAGGAATAGAGTATCACTTTCACTGTTCCTGGAGACCCCAATCCTCAGGAAATGTTGAAAAAGCTAATGACATTATCAAGAGACATCTGTGTAAATTAACTCAAGAAACACAGGACAAGTGGATTAAAGTCCTACCCATAGCTTTAATGAGGGCTCGAACTGCCCCCAAAAGGAGGGGCTGTCCCCCTTTGAATGTATTTCTGGAACGCCTTTCTTATGCACAGACATTGTTATAGATTCTGAAGCCTTGGAGTTAACTAATTATGTAACTCAGCGGTCAGCTTTTCAACAGGCATTAACAGAACTCTGGGAGATGACTCCTGACCCCACCTCTCTGAATCCAGCAAGCCTCTATTTGAGCCAGGAACCAAGGTCCTCATAAAAAACACTGGGGTCTGGGGGCTCATCCCTCGAGCCCCTCTGGGAAGGCCCTTACCAGGTTATTCTTTCTTCTCCCACATCTGTCAAAGTGCCAGGAATTGATTCATGGGTACATCACACTCGAGTCAAGAAGTGGCATCCTGACCAGAACTAAGTAATGTCATTTTATGTCTTTACTCTCTATGCTCTGGCTTTGTATTTTTCAGATGGGCCTGATAATCTATGTGAGCCTACTTCTGCTGACTCCAGAAATCCTGAGTCTGCCCTTTGATCCTCAAGACAATGCCTTCCTGCCCTGGGCTCACTCCTATGCTGCATTCCACAATTGGTCTAACTGCTGGGTCTGCGGAGCACTCCCCTCTTCATCAGTGGAAGGCTTCCCGTGGTGGACATCTCCACTTCAAGGAAAATACTTTCTCCAAGTCTGCGAATACCTTTGACAACAATCACATGTGATGCCTCTACTTCATCTGATGATATTTAACAACCCTAGAATGAACTGGTGTAATACTCCGTACCTTAACTATGGACATAATGTGACTTTTAATTTGATTATACACTGTCTCAGTTTAATGACTATTTTGCTGCACATAAGACAAATAGGTTTAGATATAATGGTTTTTTACCTGACGTTTATCAAATATGGGATGAGGTTATTTGGCTAACTCCTGAAAAAGGACGTCTAATATCTACTGCCCCTATATGCTGGGAACAAACAGAGCCATCCCCCAAAGTTAGCCAACAACTTAATTACAATTGTGGGGCTGCCGAATTGTTTGATGTACTTTGACTAGTTGATATCTAGTTTACCTTTTACCAGTGTCTATAATTCATGTGTCTGTTATTCTTCTTGTTGGTTTTTGAAGCTGAGAAATAAGTTTTATTATGTGGGGCTGCCGGGGCTGGGGCTGGCAGGCAGCCGGGACTAGGGTTTCGGTTTCCGTGAAATGGTGGGATTCCCCGCCCCCATCGGGTGACCTGGAGCCAGCCAATCAATATACACCCAGTAAAAGCCCGCGGGAGAGCTGAAAAGCCTGCGGGCGCCTAAGTTTGAACCAAAGCCCTTGCCGTTTGTACCAATAGAATTGCTTTAAGTTTAAACAAAAGCCCGCAAAGTTTGTACCAATGGGATTGCTTTGCAAACATGTAACCAATCACTTGTAACCCGTATGTAATATGCTAATAGAATGGTTTTTGTCTATAAAAAGCTTGCCCAATTTGCTGTTCGGTGTGCTCTGCCTCCCAGGAGATCAGAGTCACCTGGTTTGTGCAACCGTCAATAAACCCTCTTGCATGTTGCATCTGCTAGACTGGTTTATTGGGTCACGCGGTTTTTCCTCCTTGGAACGAAGGCCCGAATTTTGGGTCTTACACAATGATTGGAAACAATCAGGATTTTTGCCTCAAGAAATATGTAACATAATCATTCCCGTGTTTTCCAACCCCAGTTCAGGACCTCCCTTTGTCTGGCCAGGAACTAATTGGGACTGGATATCTCAGTCACGCTGGCTTGCTCCAAACGGGACTTATTGGATATGTGGCTCTTACCTATGGGCCTGGCTTCTCCCTGGCTTGATAGGGGGATGCACCCTGGCTTTATATTTTACTCATGGCTTTATATATTCAGAGCTTCCAGAAAAGCCTGCTAATTCACCCCACCTTAAAACTCGGTGGGCAAGGTCTGTACTTCACTGGTATGATTATTTGGCTGCAGTGTTTGTCCCCTCTCTGGTAACTACAGATGTTATGCTACGAGTAGATGCTTTGACTAATTTTACTCAACAGGCATTACAAGATTCTCAAAAAGCTATTTCAGCTCTTAATGCTGAACAAGCACAAATTAGAAAGGTGGTTTTACAAAACAGATTGGCTTTAGACATTCTGACAGCTGCACAAGGAGGAACTTGTGCTATCATTCATACTCAATGCTGCACATATATACCTGATATAAGCACTAATGTTACTCATTTTACTAAACACATGAACAAGATGATTGGGGCCATAGATACTCCTGAAGCCTCAATTGCCTCACTTTGGGAGACACTAACTAGTTCCCCATGGTGGAAATCTATCTTAATTACAATAATTCTTATTGTTTTGTTTTTGCTGTTTGCTCCCTGCATCTGTAACTGTGTAACTGGATTTGTTTCTAGTCGCATGAAAGCTTTAAAATTACAAATGGTTGCTCAAACTCCTGCTATCACTGCAGCTTCTCCAGACTGCTATTTGGGGCCCCTGGATCAGACATCCTCACTATGAGGATTCAGAGAATATGTTGCCTCACCAATTTAGGGACAATGCCGCTTTTCAGCTCAGAAGCAGTTATGGAATGAAAATGGCGCCCCTTTTCCCTAGGCAACATAATTCTCTTAAAAGAAAAGGGGGAAATGAGAGGGTAACAGGCAGGAAGGCCAGGGGTCTCTAGGTGGAGAAAGGAGGCTGCAGGTGCCAGACATTTTTATCTCTCTTAAGCGGCAGGAAGAAACAAAGCAGCGATATGTTTTCTTCTCTGTACAAATTTAAAAGAAGGTTTCTCTCAACATGCTGTGTGGCCATGACACCTGGTCTCACCTGAAGCTAACTACTCTCAAACCTCGAGTTAACCAATGCATTTCTTTTTCTTATGAAAATGTTGTCTTAAGCTATGTTAATGAACTCCAGACTCTACCTTCAAGTTGGTTCCTCAAAAGTGCCTCAATTACTTACTCAGGTATTGTTCCCCTAATCTATGTAAATGAAACTATTTGTTGGTATTCTGCCCTTCTCCATGGTTGTATGGCCAGGGATGAATTATCTGGTGCCATCCTAAATTTTATGACATTCCTTTCTTTTCAGACTGTGAGTGACTATATAACATACAGCTAAAGACTAGGAGGGAGGTATTCTTTTGCCCCCTTCAGATGCCTATGTCAGAAGCTTTCCCTATCTCTTTTATACTTTAATAAAACTTTATTACACAAAAGCTCTGAGCGATCCAGCCTCGTCTCTGGCCCTGGATTGAATTCATCTCCTCCGGAGGCCAAGAATCCCGCGTCTAATCATTCAACAACAAACTTTCATGACCAAAATACTGGAGTATCAGCATCAGTCTTTCCAATGAATATTCAGGGTTACTTTCCTTTAGGTTTGAATGGTTGGATCTCCTTGCAGTACAAGCGATTCTCAAGAGTCTTCTCCAGCAACACAGTTCAAAAGCATCAGTTCTTTGGCACTCAGCTCTCTTTACAGTGCAACTCTCACATCCGTATATGACTACTGGAAAACCATAGTTTGACTATATGGACCTTTGTTGGCAAAGTGATGTCTGTGCTCTTTAATAGGCTGTCTAGGTTTGTCAGAGCTTCCCTACCAAGGTGTAAGTGTATTTTAATTTCCTGACTGCTGTCACCATCTCCAGTCATTTTGGAGCTCAAGAAAAGTTAATCTGTCACAGCTTCCTCTTTTCCCCCTTCTATTTGCCATCAAGTAATGAGACCAGATGCCATAATCTTCGTTTTTTGAATGTTGAGTTTCAAGCCAGCTTTTTCATTCTTTTTTACCCGTATCAAAAGGCTCTTTAGTTCCTCCTCACTTTCTGCCATCAGAGTGGTATCACATGTATTTTTCAGGTTGTTGATATTTTCCCAGCAATCTTGATTACAGCTTGTGATTCATCCAGCCTGGCATTTCACATGACGTACTCTGCATGGAAGTTAAATAAGCAGGGTGACAATATACAGCCTTTTCATACTCCTTTCCCAATTTGGAACCAGTCCTTTCTTCCATGTCTGATTCTAGCTGTTGTTTCTTGACCCATACAGGTTTCTCAGGGGTCAGGTAAGGTGGTCTGATACTCTCATCTCTAAGAGTTTTCCACAGTTTTTGTGATCCACAGAGTCAAAGGCTTTAGCATAGTCAATGAAGCAGTAGTAGATGTTTTTTTTGAAACTTCCTTGCTTTTTCTATGATCCAATGATGTTGACAATATTTTTAATATATTTTTTTTATTTGTAGTGAATTTTGTCATACATTGAAATGAAACAGCCATAGGTTTACATGTGTTCTGCATCCCGATCCCCCCTCCCACCTCCCTCTCCACCTGCTCCCCCTAGGTTTTCCCAGTGCACCAGGTCCGAGCGCTTGTCTCATGCATCCAACCTGGGCTGGTGGTCTGTTTCACCCTAGATACTATACATGTTTCGATGCTGTTCTCTTGAATGATCCCACCCTCGCCTTCTACCACAGAGTCCAAAAGACTGTTCTATCAATCTGTGTCTTTTTTTTTTCTGTTCTGCATATAGGGTTATCATTAACATCTTTCTAAATTCCATATATATATGTGTTAGTATATTGTAATGGTCTTTCTTTCTGGCTTACTTCACTCTGTATAATTGGCTCCAGTTTCATCCATCTCATTAGAATTGATTCAAATGAATTCTTTTTAATGGCTGTGTAATATTCCATGGTGTATATGTACCACAGCTTCCTTATCCATTCGTCTGCTGATGGGCATCTAGGTTGCTTCCATGTCCTGGCTATGATAAACAGTGCTGCGATGAACATTGGGGTGCATGTGTCTCTTTCAGATCTGGTTTCCTTGGTGTGTATGCCCAGGGGTGGGATTGCTGGGTCATATGGAAGTTCTATTTCCAGTTTTTTAAGAAATCTCCACACTGTTTTCCATAGCGGCTATACTAGTTTGCATTCCCACCAACAGTGTAAGAGGGTTCCTTTTTCTCCACACCCTCTCCAGCATTTATTGCTTGTAGACTTTTGGATAGCAGCCATCCTGATTGGCGTGTAATGGTACCTCATTGTGGTTTTGATTTGCATTTCTCTGATAATGAGTGATGTTGAGCATCTTTTCATGTGTTTCTTAGCCATCTGTATGTCTTCCTTGGAGAAGTGTCTGTTTAGTTCTTTGGCCCATTTTTTGATTGGGTCATTTATTGTTCTGGAGTTGAGCTGGAGGAGTTGCTTGTATATTTTTGAGATTAATCCTTTGTCTGTTGTTTCATTTGCTATTATTTTCTCCCAATCTGAGGGCTCTCTTTTCACCTTGCTTATAGTTTCCTTTGCTGTGCAAAAGCTTTTAAGTTTCATTAGGTCCCATTTGTTTATTTTTGCTTTTGTTTCTAATATCCTGGGATGTGGGTCATAGAGGATCCTGCTGTGATTTATGTCAGAGAGTGTTTTGCCTATGTTCTCCTCTAGGAGTTTTATAGTTTCTGGTCTTATATTTAGATCTTTAATCCATTTTGAATTTATTTTTGTGTATGGTGTTAGAAAGTGTTCTAGTTTCATTCTTTTACAAGTGGTTGACTAATTTTCCCAGCACCACTTGTTAAAGAGGCTATCTTTTTTCCATTGCATATCCTTGCCTCCTTTGTCAAAGATAAGGTGACCATATGCTCGTAGATTTATCTCTGGGCTTTCTATTCTGATCCGTTGATCTATATATCTGTCTTTGTGCCAATACCATACTGTCTTGATACTGTGGCTTTGTAGTACAGACTGAAGTCAGGCAGGTTGATTCCTCCAGTTCCATTCTTCTTTCTCAAGATTACTTTGGCTATTCGAGGTTTTTTGTATTTCCATACAAATTGTGAAATTATTTGTTCTAGTTCTGTGAAAAATACCGTTGGTAGCTTGATAGGGATTGCATTGAATCTGTAGATTGCTTTGGGTAGTATGGCCATTTTGACAATGTTGATTCTTCCAATCCATGAACACGGTATATTTCTCCATCTGTTTGTGTCCTCTTTGATTTCTTTCATCAGTGATTTATAGTTTTCTATGTATAAGTCTTTTGTTTCTTTAGGTAGATATATTCCTAAATATTTTATTCTTTTTGTTGCAATGGTGAATGGTATTGTTTCCTTAATTTCTCTTTCTGTTTTCTCATTGTTAGTGTATAGGAATGCAAGAGATTTCTGTGTGTTAATTTTATATCCTGCAACTTTACTATATTCGTTGATTAGCTCTAGTAATTTTCTGGTAGAGTCTTTAGGGTTTTCTATGTAGAGGATCATGTCATCTG
>CM035286.1:1148706-1169118 GCA_020226075.1 Hydropotes inermis | reverse complement strand
ATCATAAATGGATGTTGAATTTTGTCAAAGGCTTTTTCTGCATCTATTGAGATAATCATATGGTTTTTATCTTTCAATTTGTTAATGTGGTGTATCACATTGTTTGATTTGTGGATATTAAAGAATCCTTGCATTCCTGGGATAAAGCCCACTTGGTCATGGTGTATGATTTTTTGAATATGTTGTTGGATTCTGTTTGCTAGAATTTTGTTAAGGATTTTTGCATCTATGTTCATCAGTGATATTGGCCTGTAGTTTTCTTTTTTTTGTGGCATCTTTTTCTGGTTTTGGAATTAAGGTGACGGTGGCCTCATAGAATGAGTTTGGAAGTTTACCTTCTTCTGCTATTTTCTTTAAAAGTTTGAGTAAGATAGGTGTTAGCTCTTCTCTAAATTTTTGGTAGAATTCACCTCTGAAGCCATCTGGTCCTGGGCTTTTGTTTGCTGGAATATTTCTGATTACAGTTTCGATTTCCTTGCTTGTGATGGGTTTGTTAAGATCTTCTATTTCTTCCTGGTTCAGTTTTGGAAAGTTATACTTCTCTAAGAACTTGTCCATTTCTTCCAAGTTGTCCATTTTATTGGCATAGAGCTGCTGGTAGTAGTCTCTTATGATCCTTTGTATTTCAGTGTTGTCTGTTGTGATCTCTCCATTTTTGTTTCTAATTTTGTTAATTTGGTTCTTCTCTCTTTGTTTCTTAATGAGTCTTGCTAATGGTTTGTCAATTTTGTTTATTTTTTCAAAAAAACAGCTTTTAGCTTTGTTGATTTTTGCTATGGTCTCTTTAGTTTCTTTTGCATTTATTTCTGCCCTAATTTTTGAGATTTCTTTCCTTCTTCTAACCCTGGGGTTCTTCATTTCTTCCTTCTCTAGTTGCTTTAGGTGTAGGGTTAGGTTATTTATTTGACTCTTTTCTTGTTTCTTGAGGTAGGCCTGTAATGCTATGAATCTTCCCCTTAGCACTGTTTTTACAGTGTCCCATAGGTTTTGGGTTGTTGTGTTTTCATTTTCATTCGTTTCTATGGATATTTTGATTTCTTTTTTGATTTCTTCTATGATTTGTTGGTTATTCAGAAGCGTGTTTTTTAGCCTCCATATGTTTGAGTTTTTAATAATTTTTTTCCTGTTATTGAGATCTAATCTTACTGCACTGTGGTCAGAAAAGATGACTGGAATGATTTCAATTTTTTTGAATTTACCAAGACTAGATTTATGGCCCAGGATGTGATCTATTCTGGAGAACGTTCCGTGTGCACTTGAGAAAAAGTTGAAGTTGATTGTTTTGGGGTGAAAGGTCCTATAGATGTCAATAAGGTCTAGCTGGTCCATTGTGTCCTTTAAAGTTTGTGTTTCCTTGTTAATTTTCTGTTTAGTTGATCTATCCATAGTTGTGAGTGGGGTATTAAAGTCTCCCACTATTATTGTGTTACTATTAATTTCCTCTTTCATCCTCGTTAGTATTTGCCTTACATATTGCGGTGCTCCTATGTTGGGTGCATATATATTTATAATTGTTATATCTTCTTCTTGAATTGATCCTTTGATCATTATGTAGTGTCCTTCTTTGTCTCTTTCCACAGCCTTTATTTCAAAGTCTATTTTATCTGATATGAGTATTGCAACTCCTGCTTTCTTTTGGTCTCCGTTTGCATGAAATATTTTTTTCCAGCCCTTCACTTTTAGTCTGTATGTGTCCCTTGTTTTGAAGTGGGTCTCTTGTAGACAGCATATATAGGGGTTTTGTTTTTGTATCCATTCAGCCAGTCTTTGTCTTTTGGTTGGGGCATTCAATCCATTTACATTTGGGGTGATTATTGATAGGTATGGTCCTATTGCCATTTAGTTTGCTGTTTTGGCGTTCACGTTTATACAACCTTTCTGTGTTTCCTGTCTAGAGAAGATCCTTTAGCATTTGTTGAAGAGCTGGTTTGTGGTGCTGAATTCTCTCAGCTTTTGCTTGTCTGTAAAGCTTCTGAATTCTCCTTCATATTTGAATGAGATCCTTGCTGGGTACAGTAATCTTGGTTGTAGGTTATTCTCTTTCATTACTCTAAGTATGTCCTGCCATTCCCTTCTGGCCTGAAGGGTTTCTATTGATAGATCAGCTGTTATCCTTATGGGAATCCCTTTATGTGTTATTTGTTGTTTCTCCCTTGCTGCTTTTAATGGTTGTTCTTTGTGTTTGATCTTTGTTAATTTGATTAATATGTGTCTTGGGGTATTTCGCCTTGGGTTTATCCTGTTTGGAACTCTCTGGGTTTCTTGGACTTGGGTGGCTATTTCCTTCTCCATTTTAGGGAAGTTTTCAGCTATTATCTCCTCGAGTAGCTTCTCATGGCCTTCCTTTTTGTCTTCTTCTTCTGGGACTCCTATGATTCGAATGTTGGGGCGTTTCACATTGTCCCAGAGGTCCCTGAGGTTGTCCTCATTTCTTTTGATTCTTTTTTCTTTTTTCCTCTCTGCTTCATTTATTTCCACCATTTTATCTTCTACCTCACTTATCCTATCTTCTGTCTCTGTTATTCTACTCATGGTTTCCTCCAGAGTGATTTTGATCTCATTTATTGCATTATTCATTTTTAATTGACTCTTTTTTATTTCTTCTAGGTCCTTGTTAAACATTTCTTGCATCTTCTCCATCTTTGTCTCCAGGCTATTTATTTGTAACTCCATTTTGCTTTCAAGATTTTGGATCATTTTCTTTATCATTATTTGAAATTCTTTTTCAGATAGATTCCCTATCTCCTCCTCTTTTGTTTGATTTGGTGGGCATTTTTCATGTTCCTTTACTTGTTGGGTATTTCTCTGCCTTTTCATCTTGTTTAGATTGCTGTGTCTGGGGTGGGCTTTCTGTATTCTGCTGGTCTGTGATTCCTTTTTATTGTGAAGATTTTGCCCAGTGGGTGGTGTTGGACGATTGGCTTGTCAAGGTTTCCTGGTTAGGGAAGCTTGTGTCAGTGTTCTGGTGGGTGGAGATGGATTTCTTCTCTCTCGAGTGCAATGGAGTGCCCAGAGATGAGTTTTGCAATGGGTCTATGTGTTAGGTGTGACTTTGGGCAGCCTGTATGTTGACACTTAGGTCTATGTCCCTGCGTTACTCTAGAATTTATGTAGTATGTCTTGTCCTGGAGCTTCTTGGCTCTTGGGTGGTGGTTGGTTTTGGTGTAGGTATGGGGGCTTTTGGATGGATTCTTATTCCTTTATGTTCTGTGTAGTCAGGAGTTTTATGGTTTTCTCAGGTTTGGGGCTTAAGTCTCCTGCCTCTGGGTTTTGGTTTTATTCTACCAATAGTCTCAAGTCTTCTCCAACTATGCAGCACTGGTAATAAAAACTTCTAGGTTAATGGTGAGAAGATTTACCACCGTGAGGGACCACCAAAGAGGTTCATAGAGTTACACGAAGAATAGGAGAGGGAGGAAGGAGATAGAAGTTAGCAGGCCAGGAGAAAGGGGGACTCAAGAGGAAATTGACAGATCTACACAGTTATCTGTTCTCAAAGTGTTCTCCGTAGCCCAGACACCCACAAAGATTCACCGAATTGGATTGGGAAGAGAAGGGGAAAGGAGTAAATAGAGTTTTTCTGGGGTGGAAAACAGAGAGTCAAACGTGGCAGAGAGTAATCAACACACTCCTGAATAGAAATGGGAATTGAATATTGGATTCTTAAATGTCCAACACTTATATCACATAGTGATAAACAAAGATTAAAAAATTTAGTGTAGAGGTTAGACTCTTTGAAATAAAATATTTTAAAACAAAAACAAAAACCCAAAATTTAGAAATATATATGGAGTTCAGTTTAAAAATAGGGATTCTCTCTCTCTTCTTTTTTTTTTTCCTTTTTTTTTGCAAGGTTATATTGAGATGGAAATGAAAATTAAGGTATAATAGAGGAGTATGAGGACTTTAAAAGGAAATAAGAGAGAAAAACAAGCAAAAGAAAAGAAAGAAAAGAAAAAAGAAAAAAAGAAGAAAAACAAAAAAAAGAAAAAAAAAAGAAAGAAAAACAAATTTTTTTCCCTAATTGAAGAAAAATCATAAAAATATATGAAAATGAAAGTTGAGGAGTAATGGGGGAGTAGTAGGGAAGCCTAAAAGACAATAAAAGAGGAAAATTGAAAAAAAAGAGAAAAGAAAAAAAAGAATTTTTTTTTTTTAATTTAGCAACAACAACAACAAAATATGTAAATATATCTAGGAATTTCTCTGGAGCTGTTGCAGTCAGTGTAGGTTCAGTTCAATTTTAGATAGCTCCTTTTTCTAGCTTACACTTCTTGCTATCTATAGGCCGCTTCTGGTGTAGTCAGTGTTGCCTTCAGTGATTTTAACCTGTTGCACCAGACCTTTTTGAAGCGATTCCCTTTGTTTATTTGGCTTCTGTTTGCCGTCTCTTCGGTGTCTAATTTCCGCCCTGCCACAGGCGGGCGGAGGTGATCTCTTATTTAGGTTCGCTAGTTTAGTTCAGTCCTGCTACCGGGAGGGCGGGGCGGGGCGGGGCGGGGCGGGGCGCTGCAGGCAGATGTTGCTGTGTGTGGGGAGCATTCGCCGTGTTTTGGCCAGGCAGCCAGAGGCTTGGCGCTCTCTCCACGGGCGCGGCGCGCCTTTACCCTCCGCGGCCCCAGCGCGCGCCGCCGGTCGGGTCTCAGGAAGTCTTTAGACAGGAACCGGGGCCTGTTTGCCGGGTGGGAAGGGGTGGCTTCTCTGGGGCTGAGTTTGCCCCTTTCCCCTCCCCCTGCCTCCTACCTCCAGCGGGGATGGGGCGGCTTTTCTCTGGAGTTTCTCAGTCCCTTTATTTTGCGAACCGCCGGCGGTGTGTTCCGGCCGGTTAATTTTTCCCTTGCTCTCCCACAGTTTAAAAAGAGCTCCCTCTGACTGCTCTCAGGGCCTTCTGGCCGGTCCCTACACTAAGCAATGCCGCCGGCTCCTCTCTGTTCCGCCCCCTCTTGCTGGTGGCGGGTGCGGGCGTCTGGGGTACTTTTCTGCTGGGAGTTGCTTTTAGGCACGTAATCTGTGGGCCTTATTTAATTTCTCCTCCCAGTTAGGTTGCCCTTCGAGATCTGAAAGCTTCCCCTGGACTCGCCACTGCGAGGGTTTCCTGGTGACTGGAAACTTCCTCTATTGAGATTCCCTTCCCGGGACGGGTCTCCGTCCCTCGTTCTTTTGTGTCCCTATTTAATCTTTAATATTTTTGTCCTACCTCCCTTCGGAGACAATGGGCTGCTATTCTGGGCACCTGATGTCTGCTGCTAGCGATCAGAAGTTGTTTTGTAAACTTTGTTCACCGTTCTGTTGTTCTTTCGATGAATTTGTAGAAGAGAAAGTGATCTCCCCGTCCTATTCCTCTGCCATCTTGACTCCTCCCCGATGTTGACAATTTGATCTCTGGCTCTTCTGCCTCTTCAATACGCAGCTTGTACATCTGGAAGTTCCCAGTTCATTTACTGTTGAAGCATGACTTGAAGGATTTTGAATATAATCTTAGAGGAGCAAGTATAAGTTTACAGTAGTTTGAACATTCTTTCACATTGCCCTTCTTTTGAATTGAAATGAACACTGACGTTTCCCAGTTTTGTGGCCACAGGTGCGTTTTCCAAATTTGCTGATACATCGAGTGCAGCACTTTAACAGCACCGTCTTTTAGGATTTTGATTAGCTCAACTGAAATTTTCTCACCTCCACTAGCTTTGTAGTAAGCTTTCCTAAGGCCCACTTGACTTCACACTCCAGGATGTCTGGCTCTAGGTGAGTGCCTACACCATGGTTACCATGGTCATTAAGACTTTTTTCTATAGTTCTTCTGTATATTCTTGCCACCTCTTCTTAATCTCTGCTGTCTCTACTATGTCTTTACATTTCGTTCTTTTCTGGTGTTCCACTGTGTCCATTTTTGCATGAAATGTTCACTTAAATCTCCAATTTCCTTAAATATTATGCAGCCATTAAATTCACATTTTCTAAAATTACAAATGGATGGAATAACTACACTCATATTAAGTGACAAAGAGACCAGTAAGGTAAGGTAATTCCATTTTTTAGAATTCTGTGTAAATGTAGATGAAATCATATGTATTTGTTGAATGATAGTTTTGTAATTTTCTGAACTGTTTTATTACTATAAACAGAAAAGTATCATAAATTGCTTTGATTTGATAGACTAATTTC
Organism: Hydropotes inermis; assembly: GCA_020226075.1. NCBI lineage: Eukaryota > Metazoa > Chordata > Mammalia > Artiodactyla > Cervidae > Hydropotes > Hydropotes inermis. The sequence continues at coordinate 1,162,956 of CM035286.1, read as the reverse complement.
TATCCACCACACACACAGAGCTGGGTGCAGACAGGTGATCCTAGCAGGTTCCCATCATCTCTCTGCTGGTGAGGTGGCAACAACCTCCTCTATCCTCTCTGCTGTGGACCCAGGTCCTGGCTCAAGTCCTCAAAACAGTGTGAAGACAGACATCCCCAAAACACTGAGCCTTACAGAGTTTGGTTTGCTCTAACGGTAAGATTGCGAATGGGGAAAGTGTAAATGTTGATTTCTTTTGCTGACAAAATCATGGAGCCATGAAGCACTCCTGCCATTTTTGAAAAAAGCCACCAGAGGGCAGTGTGGCTGCTTCTGACAAACACTGTCCCATTCAAAACTGATCCAAGTTAGCCTTCATCAGATCACGTTTTATAAACTTACAGGACCTCTTTAAGGTATATTAATTTGCTTTTCTTCTTTAATCTTATTTGGAAGTTAATGGAAATTCACTACAAATAACAAACATAAAGTGAGCCACTGTTTTACCTTTTGACATTTAGACACGTAAAATTATGTGTCCAATCCCCTTCTTCGTCCACCTCTGTCCCTTCCTCTCTATATCCATCTGTAAACATCTGTGTAACCCATCTTTTGATAATCTACATACCATATCATGTATTTTTCAATCATGTTCCTACTTATTTGTGATGTGACTGTTTCAGTAGTAAGAGGGCTGCTTATAAGACAGTGAGAAGCAGTGTGAAGGTGAGAAGTAGGTCTCAGTGGGAGTCATCCAAACGGGGAGATCTGCTCAGCACAGCCAGGGTCAGGTCCATGCACACTGTCTCCTATCCTTAAAGCACTGAGTCTACCCTCTTGGGGGAACTTTGCTAAAATTTTGATTATTTTAAGAAACATCAGGGTTAAGATAATGAGTGATGGTTGTAGTAATTCTGGGAGAGAGATAAGGTTATGATGTTAATGACCTGGTACTCTGCCTCCAACAACCTTCATTCTGTTATCACCACTGCTCAGCCCTCTGGGAGCAGAGACTGCACCTTTATTTTGACTGTTACAGCCCTCCAGCTCAGTACTAGGCAAAGTAGATGTGCCAGTACTGCTGAATAAATGCATTTGGGATCAGGAACTGACAGATTTGAGAATGTATTTGAAACTGGGATTCTCCCAGACCTGTCCCAAGAGGAGGTCTTCATAAATCAGCTACCTCCTCAGTGGCCAGGCCCTGTATACCTGCTGGCCTTCCCACAGTACCTCTCAGACAGGATGTACTTGGTCCTATGTATTTCTCAGATCAAATCTTCCCATGTGCTCTGTCTCCTCTCATGCACTTTGGCCTCCTTAATTGTCCTGCTGTGTGACTCTCCACTCTAGGGCTCAGGGATCACCTCTGATTCCCTTCAAGATGTAATGTCAGAAGAGTAGATTCTGTGGAGCTAAAGCTTAATGATGGGCTTTGATTGACAAGTCAATAATTATATGGACAAGGATAACTTTGACATGACTACCTTTTGTAGAAATAGTTTTACTTTTTCGTTTATGATTGTACTGTGTCTTCATTTCACAGGCTTTTCTCTAGTTGTGGTAAATAGCGGCTACTCTGTAGTTGCAGTGTGGGGTCTTCTCACTACCATGGCTCCCCTTGTTGTGGACCAGGGGGTCTAGAGCATTCGTTCCAGCTTCAGGAGTTGCCGCATGTAGGCTCAGTAGTTGCTGTTCCTGGGCTCTATAGTACAGGCCTAATTGTTGTGGTGCATGGGCTTAGTTGCTTCAAGGGATGTGGGGTCAAACCTGTGTCTCCTGCATTGGCAGGGAGATTTTTAACCACTGAGCCACCAGGGAAGCCCATGACTATATCTTAATGGTGTGTTTTCCTTGAACAGTTAATTTTAAACTTGATGGCATAAAAAGAAATGTTTTTTCTCTGAAGTCAGCATGGTTGCTGAATGTCAGCCTTTCTCTGATGTTGCTCTAAAAGACCTGATACACGCCAAGAGAAACACAAGTAAATTGTGTCATGTTATAATGTGGTATAGAGTAGTATAACTCTAAAAGTTACTGTTATCCATTTGTGCTATAGTAATTGTTTACTGGACATGAATATTGACCTGTCAAATTTCACATGCTTTGATGAAATTCAATGCTTTTTTCCTACAGTAAATATCAGGATGAAGAGTTTAAGACAGAATAATTTTAAGATGAATTTTTCATTTCCCCACCATGGACTCTCTTTTCTTGATGTTTCTTTGTTCCCAGGGAAATGGGAGATGTGGTTTCTAACCAGGATATTTGAGAGGAAATGATTCAGTTCCTCAGGAGGTGACTGGGAACCATTTGGTTGCTTTTATCTGTGTGGAACTTGGAATCAGATGAGAGAAAATCCTTTTCTATTTTCAAATGAAGTGGAGAGACCAGAGGGTGGACTCTTTGGGAAAACAGTTCAAAAAGGTGAATCAAAACTGAGTATCTGTCAAAAAAGAGTATCTGTCATCAAAGAAGTAGGCCTGTTGGACACCCAAAGATTGACCAAGGGACACGTGGGCCATCATGGTGATTTCTACAAAAAATAATCAGCACCAATGAAAACTCCACATGGTATAAGTGTGTTACTAACTGAAAATCGATGGTCAGTTGACCATCAGTTGACCAAGTACAAATAATGACCATAAAGAAATCTTACAAAAAGAAGAAACTCTTAAAAAGGCACATCTATATATCATAAATTATGATTTAGATAAGAAACCTTGCTATTCACTTGAAAAATGTTTGATCCCAAGTAAAAGAGTTAGAGAAAATTAAAAATAAACAGTAATATCCAGGTCAGGGGTGCTGAGGGTGGAAGGTGGTTGTGAGGTCCAGCTTGATCTCCAGAGAGTGCACAGGCGTGAGCGGAGGCAGGTGCAAGGGCGGAGGCATGGAGACACCAGAGCTCCCAGGACCCTTGCTGAGGGAAGGGAAGGTGGAGACTGGGTTGGTCCCCACTGCGAGACGCCCCGGACCGGGGAGCAGCGCAGACACGAGTAAGGGCAGCTCTACTGGCAGCCCCTCACCGCGTGCCCCCCTCCTGCCCCCCGCCTGCCCAGTGGGTCAGCGGCCCCCGACTCCTCCATCCCAGCGGAGGGCAAGTCTTGCTTGGTCCTCGGCTCCGGGGTCGCTGCCACCTGCCTCAGGGTCAGGACACCAGGCTGGGGCCCCAAGGTGCTCGTGGAGAGATGGGCACCCCGTGCACTCACAGCCCTCCCTGCCCGGCACCTCTCCAGTCTCCTCTGGGCGGGGCTGCCCCACGACCACCGGGGGCAGCCACTGGGTCTGCAGACGATGCCTGGGCCCCATCACTGCAGGCGCGCGGATCCGGGACGGGGGGGGGGGTGCCGCCGAGGAGCGTGAAATTGGGGCCTCCGAGTGCACATGGAGAGCGGTGGGTCCACAGGTGTGAAGGGGTCTCTGCTCTGGGGATGCGTGCTGGTGATGGGGGCACACAGCTCGGTGATCCTGTTCGCTGGCCGCTGGCAACGGGTGTTTAGATGGGACTCCCTGCTCTTTCCTAAAGCCTTCTGGAGGATCAGGTACAAAAGGTTAAAGTTCACTTTCACATTCAGTGTTTTCAGGCTTTATTGACTGACTGTGACTAACTCACTGAGCACTTCCAGGAGGGTAATTCGTGACATGCTAACACCTAAGCAAAGTTTCAAGTAAAGTAGTCCCCGCCTTTTAATGTTTTTGTGTATGGAGGGCTTTTTGAACAGTTTAATTTTGTTTCTGTTCATCTTTTCCAGCAACAGACCCTTGAGAAATGGCATTACTCTAAGTTAAAGGAGCATTTAAAACTTTTATTTCTGCACAGTAATCATAGATGCTAAAGTATTTTCAAATTCTAGCATCTACAAAGAGTTCAGTTGTTGTTTGGTAAATTTTGCTTGAAGGGAAGACTTTGGAATCCAGAGAAATGTTCATTTCATGAAATCGTGGTGCATCCTTTGGCAATTTTGAATATATAATCCAGGGGAATTCTCAGATTTTTTCCAGAAAATGCATATTTTGTTTGAAAATAGTTTGGGTTTTGTTCTGGTGCTGTTTGTTGGTACCTACTTCAGTTCAGTTCATTCGCTCAGTCGTGTCCAAGTCTTTGTGACCTCATGAATTGCAGCAGGCCAGGAGTCCGTGTCCATCACCAACTCCTGGAGTTTACTCAAACTCATGTACATTGAGTGGTGATGCCATCCAGCCATCTTGTCCTCTGTCATCCCATTCACCTCCTGGCCCCAATCCCTCCCAACATCAGGGTCTTTTCCAATGAGTCAACTCTTTGCATGAGGTGGCCAGAGTATTGGTGTTTCAGCTTCAGCACCAGTCCTTCCAACAAACAAGGACTGATCTCCTTTAGGATGGATTGGTTGTATCTCTTTGAAGTCCAAGTGACTCTCAAAAGTCTTCTTCAACACCACAGTTTAAAAGCATCAACTTTTCAGTGCTCAGCTTTCTTCACAGTCCAGCTCTCACATCCATACATGACCACTGGAAAAACCATAGCCTTGATTAGATGTACATTTGTTGGCATAGTAATGTCTCTGCTTTTTAATATGCTCCCTAGATTGGTCACAACTTTCCTTCCAAGCAGTAAGCATCTTTAAATTTCATGGCTGCATTCACCATCTGCAGTGATTTTAGAGCCCCCCAAAATAAAATCTGACACTGTTTCTACTGTTTCCCCATGAATTTCCCATGAAATGATGGGACCAAATGACATGATTCAGTTTCTGAATGTTGAACTTTAAGCCCACTTTTTCACTCTCCTCTTTCATTTTCATCAAATACCAGACTACCCGACCTGCCTCTTGAGAAACCTGTATGCAGGTCAGGAAGCAACAGTAAGAACTGGACACGGAACAACAGACTGGTTCCAAATAGGAAAAGGAGTTCGTCAAGGCTGTATATTGTCACTGTGCTTATTTAACTTGTATGCAGAGTATATCATGAGAAATGCTGGGCTGGAAGAAGCACAAGCTGGAATCAAGATTGCCAGGAGAAATATCAATAACCTCAGATATGCAGATGACACCACCGTTATGGCAGAAAGTGAAGAGGAACTAAAAAGCCTCTTGATGAAAGTGAAAGAGGTACCTGCTTAGGAGGCTTCAAAACAGTCTAATTCAAACTAGTGATTGGTGCAAAGTACTATGCTTTGTAACACAAAGATAGGTTGTCTTTCTCTATCAAAATTGTTTCTTGAGTTAGCAAAGTTTTCCCTTGAAACAGTCAGGAATGACTTTTTAAAACCCTGCAGTTTTGACTCTGATAATTAGGAAGTACGTTGTTTCACTGTTGAAGATAATGGCAGACATTTCAAAGATGGACAACAGGTACACAAGAGAAATTTGAGTACTAAGTTCGGTGCATTGGTGTCCACAATAAAACTGAGTTTCTCTTCTAAGGGAAAAAGAAGGGAAACCACCTGGTGATGACCACGGGCTCAGTCCGTACACCAAACACCCAGAGGAAGGGGAGAACTTGGAGTGATTCTCAGCAGGATTGGCCATTTGTTCATTTACCAACCACAGACTTCCTTTCTTTGATGTTTCTTGACTCCCAAAGAAATTGGAATGTGGTTCCTTACCAGGATATTTGAATGGGAAAGATCCTTTCAATTCCTAGGTAGGTGGCGAGATCCATTGTGTAGCTCTCATCTACCTGAATCTTGTAAGTAGCTCTGAGAACATCTTCTTCTCTATTGATTTAGGCAGAAAGGGAGGGTGGTGGAGCCTTGGGGGGGGGCAAATGTTCCAAAAGCTGGACCAAAACTTAATCACTGTCTTCAAAGAAATAGAGTGGATGACAGAATTTTGATCTTAAGTCCTCTGGCAACATTAGGGAAATCATTAGTAGTAGAAGTATTCCACACCATATAAAACTCCATGAGATCAAATGTATTATTGACTGAAAATTGATGAAAGGAAAAGAACATTTTGAAATTTTCTGATAGCTGATATTTGACCCAAGTCAATCAACCACATACAAGTATTGATCACTAAAGAATCTTCCCAAAAGGAAAATTATAGTCATTGAGCTGTGATGTGGTTAAGAAACATGTCATTTTTTTCTTTTTAAAATGAATCCCAACTAAAATATTTCAATTAGAAATAAATATGCATAAACCACAAATAGTTTGCTGTGCTGTGTTTTCAAATCAAGATCAAGGAATTAAAATCTATTGAAGTTTACTCTTGAAAATACTTTCTCTACACTGTGTTTCAAATATTATTGTAATTCTTATTGCAGTTTTTATTAAGTTCAGAATTTAAAATATTGAGGAATTGAAGTTCTCTGAGTTCAAATGACTGAGTCAGAATTAACAAAGTGAAACTGGATGTTAAAATTATTAATGGTAGAAAATTTACTTTTGTTACTTAAATGTACTAAATTGATGACTATTTAAGTTCATCCTATGATTAACATTTTTGTGGGTATAATAGTTTATGCTGAATTATCAAATAACTTAAAATTTCAGAAGCACGTCACTCTGTTTCCCCCATGACAGTGCTGAGTCGGTTTTCACCCTGGGGAGACTGCACTTCCTCATGTGGTCATTCAGGAACCCAGACTTCTATACTTGGCCTCTTCCATCTCAAGGATCTCATCCCCATCTATATCCATCAGCAAAAGGGGCAGGAACTTGGAGAAATGCCTGTGGGAGGTTATAATAGGCCAGGATGCAACATCAGTTTCTCTCCTACTTCATTGGCCATGATGTGGTCCTGTGGCCACAGAAGAAGCTGGGAAGTCTGCCAGTCACCCTGGAAGGGCAGTGAATTTTCATGGAAAATCAACTTTGTCCATGTAAAAATAAAATAGTAATCCCCAAGGAAAAGTAAAAATGAGAGAAATTCCTTAAGAGAGCATAGAAAATGGACCCATTTTAGCTAACACAGACCCCAAATCAAACAGAGTCATGCGGTCATAACAGGCCTGAGATTAAGTAATGTTCTCTAAGTTCTTAGAAAACCACAAACAAAAGCTCTGAAGAGTTCTGATTCTGCTAAGGGTCCTACCTGTGAGCACTCTGAAGGAGAAGTTCCATTGACCGCCAGTCATGGCAGACTGCTGTCCAGCTGCAAGGATTTGTGCTTAGGCTGCACAGGGCCATTTAACCCCTTTGCAAGTCTCCCAATTGAGCATTCTGCGGCTTTTACTTTTTAAAACTTCTTCCCTGCCTTCAGCCCTGGGAATATGCTTTCAGTTACAGGCAAGAATTGTGTGTCCCCAACTTGCAAACCTTGCGGACAGTACCCTGTCCCATTGCTTCAGGTAACACTGATTGTTTTTTGGAATTTATTTATAATTTTAGGATGACATCAGCAATAACAAGTAACTCATTTAGAACTATTGTGTTTCAAATCTCTATTGAATATTTACCATATAATATGTACTGTGCATAGAGAAGACTGATAATTAATTGAGCAGTGTCTTGTTCTGTGAGGAGCTCTTAAAGGAGAGGAGACATGGTATGAAGGGCCTGCTGTCCTAGCAGAAAGGATAAAAGAGAACCTGCTTTGAAAACTCAAGGAATGATACTAGATTTTGACATTGCCTGGAGCTGATAGGTCCTGGACTCCACTTTCAGAGATGAACAAGATATGTTGAGAGGAAGCTGGCATCAGGAGCTGTAGAAACAGGTCCTGTGATACAAGGTATCATAAGGAATATTTGCAGCTATTAAGTTCATAGTTTTTAAATTTATAAATGGATAGAATAATTGTTCATATGAAGTGAAATGGTCACCAGTAATATCAGGTAATCCCACTTTTTAAAATGCTATGTAATTGTAGGTGAAATTATGCAGACTATTTTGAATGATAGTTTCCCAAATTTCTAAAATATTTTGTTAACATAATCAGAAGAAAGCTATGAAAATTCTTTGGTTAGATAATCTCTTCACTAGACACACAGAGCTGGGGTATAGGCAAGTGATCCCACCCAGCAGGTTCCCACCCTTTCCCTGCAGTTTCCAAGAGGTGGATACCTCCTCTCTATTCTCTGTTGTGGTCCCAGGGCCTATCTCAGTGGCTCAACCATCACACTCTGATATTCTACACTTGGAAAGTGATGTACTGTGTCATAGTCACTACAATGATTTCCACTAGATGGCTCCCTCCAAACACTGAGACTTGTGGAATTTGGTTTACTATTATAGCAAGGCGGTGAAGGTGGCAACTGATTTTTGGCCTCTTTGGCAGGCAGACCCATGGAGCCCTGCAGTGCTCCTGCTATTTCTCACAGGGCCACCATGAGGCACTGTGTAGCTGCTTATGGCAAACACTGCAAGGAGATCCAACTAGTCAATCCTAAAGGAAATCAATCCTGAATATTCATTGGAAGGACTGATGCTGATGCGGAAACTCCAATACTTTGGCCACCTGATGCGAAGAACCAACTTATTGGAAAAGACTCTGATGGTAGGGAAGATTGAAGGCGGGAGGAGAAGGGGACGACAGAGGATGAGATGGCTGGATGGCATCACTGACTCAATGGACATGAGTTTGCGTAGCATCTGGGAATTGGTGATGGACAGAGAAGCCTGGTGTGCTGCAGTCCAGGGGGTTGCAATGAGTCAGACATCATAGAGCCACTGAACTGACTGACTGCCCTATTCAAAAGAGCCCTTTTCAAGTTAAACTTCCTCAGAACATGTTTGATAAACTTAAGAAAATTTGTTTAAAATATATTGACATGCTTTTCATCTCCAGTTTCATTTGGAAACTAGTGAAAATCCATGACAAGGAACACATGTAAGGTGAACCACTGTTTGAAGGTTGTCCCTTGTGACACATATGTGTGCTCAGTCGCTCAGTCATGTCTGACTCTTCATGATTCCATGGTCTACAGACCAGGCTCCTCTGTCCATGGGATTTTTCTGGCAAGAATACTGGAGTAGGTTGCCATTTCCTACTGCAGAGGCATCTTCTCGACCCAGGGACAGAACCCGTATCTTATGTGTTTCCTTCATTGGCAGGTGGGTTCTTTACCACTGCACCAGCTGGATATCAATGGGTGAAATTCTGTGCCAGCCCCTTTGCTTCTTCTTCTCTCCCCCTCATCCATCTATAGGTAATGATCTCTCTGAAACTCCTTTGGAAAATCTATATAACTTTATCAGAGATATTTTTCAGGCATGTTGATCCTTCCTTTTGATGTCAGTGTTTGTGTAGCAAATCATCTGCTCCTATGATACTGGGTATGTCCCTGAGCCCTGGGAGACAGTGTTCAGTGGGCAGTAGGTCTTAGTGGGAGTCAGTCCAGGGGGAGGCCTGCTCAGCGCAGCCAAGGCCAGCCCATATTTTCTTCTATCCCCAACACACTGAGAATGCTTCCCTCCCCGCCACCCATCTACCCCACCCACAAGGAACTTGGCTAATATCCTGTGTATGCTGAGGAAGCATCAGGGTCAGATCAATGAACAGTGGTTATAAAAACTGTGAGAGGGAGATATGATTCTGTGTTTTCAGTTCCTATATTTATATGTCTTGATTAACTGTTTTATTATTTTAAATTTTAATTGTAATATTCTTTACAGTGCTGTTAGTTTCTGCTGTGCAGCAAAGTGAGTCATGTTCATATATATATGTATATACATATATATATGTATATATATATACATATCCTCATTTTTTAGATTCTATTCCCATGTAGGTTATTACAAAGAATTGAATAGAGTTCCCTGTGTTTTCCAGTAGATCTTTATCTATTTTATGTATTGTAGAGTGTGTTTGTCAATCCTAACTTATGCTTCACCCTTCTTTGGTAACCATAAGTTTGTTCTCTACATCTTAGACTCTATTTCCGTAAATAGGCTTATATGTACCATTCTTTTATATTCCATATGTAAATGACATCTTATGATAGTTGTCTTTCTGTATCAGACTTCACTCAGTATGACAGTCTCTAGGTTCATCCATGTTGCACACATAGCATCATTTTGTTATTTTTAAGAGTCAGTTATATTCCATTGTAAATGTGAGCCAAGTATTTTTTATCTATTCCTGCATTGAGGGGCATTTAGCTGCTCCCGTCTTCTGGCTATTGTAAATAGTGCGGCAACGAACACTGGGGAATATGTATCTTTTCAAATTATGGTTTTCTTTGGATATATGCCCAAGAGTAAGATTACTATATCATATGGTAAGTCTTTTTTTTTAGTCTTTTAAGAACCTTCATAGTGTCAGACACAACTGAGCGACTGAACTGAACTGATACTGTTTTCCATAGTGGCTGTACCAATCTGCATTCTCACCAACAATGTACGAGGCTTCCCTTTTCTCCACACCCTCTCCAGCAATTATTGTTTGTAGATTTTTTGATGATGGCCATTCTGAGTGGTATGAGCTGATACCTCATTGTAGTTTTGATTTGTATTTCTCTAATAATTAGTGATGTTCAGTGTCTTTTCACATTCCTCTTGGCTACCTGTATGGTTTCTTTGGAGAAATGTGTATTTAGATCTTCCACCTATTTTTTGATTGGGGATGTTAGTTTGTATTTTTTCTTAAATGTTGAGCTTCATGAGCTGTTCCATATTTTGAAGATTAATCCCCTGTTGGTCACTTCATTTGCAGATATTTTCTTCCTTTCTGTGGGCTCTTTTCATTTTGGGAGAACACTGTCTCCCAGGGGTGAGTTTTTACTCTATATATGAAACCACATCCATTATGTAGGGCAACATATACACTATAGATTTGACATCATAGCCACTAATCTGTGTCATCACACCCACTCTATTGACATCACCACACCCACTCTTTGTATGACATCACACTCGGCATATGTATGGCAAATTTTGCACTATACAAGACATCACATCCTCACTTTATGACATCAAACCACCGTTTTTATGACATAATACCCACTATATTTGAGATTGTATTCAATGTATGTCTGTAATGACATCCACTGTATTGATGATATCTCACCTACTGTATTTATGAGATCTCATCCACTATATATGATATCATACCCATTGTATATGACATCACAGCCAATATATGTGTGTCATCACACCCACTCTTTCGATGATATAACACCCTTTGTCTGTAGCACATCACACCTACTGTATGTATAACATCATATATACTCTAATAAGGCATCACATCCACATTTTATGACATCACACCACATTATTTATGACATCACATGCACTATATTCATGACATCACTCCCACTATATCTGACATTGCATCCACTGAATCTGTGTCATCACAACCACACTATTGATGATCTCAGACCAACTGTATATATCACATCACACCCACTTTATGTATGCCATCTAATGCACTATAGAGTATGTCACATCCACTCTTTATGACTTTACCCCATTGTAGTTATCACATTACAACTGCATTCATGACATCACACACACTATATATGACATCACACACATGACAACATAAATGTTATATCTGCTATCTCACCCACTATATCTGACACTATTTCCATTGTATCTGTGTCATCAAACCCAGAGTTTCAATTATACCACACCCACTCTCTGTACAACATCACACACATTTTATGTATGACATATTCAGTATGCATGGCATCACATGAACTCTTTTTTTAAAATTTTTTTATTTGTAGTGAATCTTGTCATACATTGAAATGAAACTTTTAGACTCTGGGAGAAGGCGAGGGTGGGATGTTTCAAGAGAACAGCATCAAAACATGGATATTATCTAGGGTGAAACAGATCACCAGCCCAGGTTCGATGCATGAGACCTGGTGCACTGGGAAGACCTAGAGGGAGTGGGGGAGAGGGAGGTGGGAGGGGGGATCTGGATGGGGAACACATGTAAACCCATGGCTGTTTCATTTCAGTGTATGACAAAATTCACATAAACTCTTTATGACATCACCCCCCTTTATGTATGACATCACACAGTATATTTATGACATCATATCCAATATATATGGTATCACCCATACTACTTTCATGACAACACAATGACTATACCTGTCATCGCACCCACTATATTTGAAATCACAGCCACTGCATCTGTGATGTCACACCTGCTGTATTGATGAGATCACAAGTATGGAAGTCATCACAATTGGCATATGTATGACAACATGAACACTCAACATGACATCACATTCAGTTTATGACATCAATTATCATCATTTATGACATCACAACCACTGCATTCATGACATCAAATCTCCTATATATGACATCACGTCCACAATTTATGACATCTCATCCCCTATACCTGTGACATCACAGCCACTCTATCTGAAACATCACACCCACTATGTGAATACATATCAACTATATATGAGATCAAACACACTGTGTTAAGATGTTACAACCACTATATCTGACATCACACCTTCCATATCTGTATCTGTGTGATCACACCCACTCTATCAGTGATATAACACACACTGTATGTATGATATCACACATACTATATGTATGGCACAATATGCTGTATATATGAAATCACACCCATGCTTTATGACATCACAGCACTCTATTCATTATATCAAATCTACTCTATCTCACATCACACCCATTATATCTGACAGCACATCCACTGTATGTTTGTCATCACACTCAGATTATCGATCCTATAACCCCCACTGTATGTATGATATCACAGCCACAATATTTATGACATCTTATGAACTGCAGATGACATCACATCCACTCTTTATGATATCACACCACTCTATGACACCACACACCCTGTATTCATGTCATCAAACCCAGTATATTTGACATCGCATCCCCTGTAGCTGCGTCATTACTTAGAGTGCATTGATTATATCACGCCCGCAATATGTGTGACATCAAACCCACTATATGCATGACATCATATGAATTCAATGTGAAATCACACCCATTCTTTATGACATCACAAGATGTATTCATGACATCACATCCACTCTATTCATGATATCACACCCACTGTATATGACATCACATACACTGTACTTGTGACATTACAGCCCCTATAACTATGAAAAGACACCTGCTATGTTTTTGACTTAATATTCAGTATATATGACATCTCACATGGTGTATGAATGACAACACAACCACTCTATCCTACATCACACCCACTGAATCTGTGTAACTACACCCATTTGATTGATGATATCACATCCTTTGTAAATTTGAAACTACACCCACTGCATGTGTGACACCATAGGCACTTTATAGGACATCACAGCCACTCTTGATGACAACATACAATTGTTTGTATGTCATGGCAACCACTATGTTTATGACATCGTATCCACTATATATAATGTCACCTACACTGTGTGTATGACTACACAAGCTCTATATCTGTCTTGAAACCAGTTATAACTACTATCAAATACACTGTATATGTCATCACACCCACTCTGTCAAAGACATCACACCAACTATATCAGACATCACAGGTAGCATATGTGTGCCATCATATGCACTATACATGACATCATATCCACAGTTTATGACAAGAACTCTTAGTATTTATGACATCACATGCACTTTATTCATGACATCACACACATTATATATGACACGTCATCTACTATGTATGATATCACATTCACTATATGTGTTATATCACAGTGTGACTCTATCTGTGACATCACACACTCTATGTTTATGACATATCCACTTTATATGGCATCACACACTGTGCTGTGAGAACACAAGCATTGTGTAACTTCACAGACACTATTTCTGACATCACACCCAGTGTATCTGTGTCATCACACACAATGTACCAATTTTATCAAACCCAGTGTATCTATGACATCACAGCCACCATATGTATGACATCATATGCACTATATATGACATTCCATCCCCTCTTTATGACATCACACCACTTTATTTAAGACATCAAGTCCACTATATGTGACATCACATTCACTATATCTGACCTCACGTCCACTGTATCTGTGTCATCACACCCACTCTACTATGATATGACAGCCAGTCTATGTATGATATCACATCCAGTATACGTGTGACATCCTATCCACTATATTTATGACATCGTATCCTCTATGTATGACAAAACAACACTGTGTGTTGATGACACCACACTCAGCATATGTATGATATCATTTGGACTATGGATGATATCACATCCCCTCTATCACACCAAACCACAGTATTTATGATGTTACATCCACTTCAGACATGACATTACACACCCTGTATCAGATATCACACCCACTGTATCTTTGTCATCACAAGCTCTCCACTGATATCACACCCACTTTTGTATGACATCATACCCACTA
>CM035286.1:1116525-1133706 GCA_020226075.1 Hydropotes inermis | reverse complement strand
TCCTATCCACTATATTTATGACATCATCCCCAGTATGTATGACATCACAACACTGTGTGTTGATGAAACTGCACTCAACATATGTATGACATCATTTGCATGACAGATGACATCACATACACTCTATCACAATAGACCACCGTATTTATGATTTCACATCCACTTCAGGCATGACATCACACCCACTCTATCAGACATTGTACCCACTGTATCTTTGTCATCACAACCTCTTCACTGATATCTCATCCACTTTTGTGTGACATCACACCCACTCTATAGTGACATCATGTGCACTATATATAACATCACATCCACTGCTTATGTCATCAAACTTCTGTACTTATGACAGCAAAACATCTATATGTGAAACCACATCCAGTAGGCAGTGCAACATATACACTATACATGTGACATCACAGCCACTAATCTGTGTCATCACACCCACTCTATTGACAACATCACACCCACTCTTTGTATGACATCACAATCAGCATATGTATAGCATCTTTTACACTATAGAAGACATCACATCCTCACTTTATGACATCAAACCACCATTTTTATGACATCACACCCACTATATTTGACATCGTATCCATGCTATCTCTGTCATCACATCCACTGTATTGATGATATCAAACCAACTGTATTTATGAGATCTCATCCACTATATATGATGACATCATATCCATTGTATACAACATCATATTTACTATATTTGTAACATTATAGCCACTGTATCTGTTTCATCAGAACCATTCTCTCGATGTTATCACACCCTTTGTATGTATGACATCACACTGCTATTCGTATATCATCATGTACACTATAGAAGGCATCACACATTTTATGACATCACACCACATTATTTATGTCATCACATGCACTGCACTCATGACATCACTCCCACTATATCTGGCATTGTATCCACTGTATCTGTGTCATCACAGACACTCTATTGATTATCTCAGACCTACTGTATATGTGACATCACACCCACTTTATGTATGATATCTTACATACTTTACATTATGTCCCATCCCCTCTTTAAGACTTAACACCATTTTAGTCATCACATTACATCCATTGCATTCCAAACATCACACACACTATATATGAGATCACACATAAGACTACACAAATGTTATATCTGCCATCTCACCCACTGTATCTGAGACTACATCCACTGTATCAGTGTCATCACATCCAGTGTATCAGTTATACCACAACCACTCTCTGGATGACATCACACACACTATATCTATGACATCATATTCAGTATGCATGGCATCACATGAACCCTTTATTACATCACACCACTCTATGTATAATATCACAGCCATTATATTTATGACATCATATCCAATATATATGATATCACACATACTGCTTTCTTGACAACACAACGACTATACCTGATATCTCACCCACTATATTTGACATCACAGCCACTTTATCTGTGTCATCACACAGATGACAACACACATAGCTGTATCGATGTATTGCTCTATCGATGACATCACAACAAGTATGGTAGTCATCACCCTTGGAACACATATGACATCATACTAACTCTACATGAAATCATATTCACACCTTATGACATCAATGATCTGTATTTATGACACCACAACGACTGCATTCATGACATCAGATCTCCTCTATATGACATCACATCCACTGTTTATGACTTCCTATCCCCCATACCTGTGACATCAGAGCCACTGTATCTGTAACATCACACCCACTATGGTTGTGAATTCATATCCTCTATATTTGACATCATACACACTGTGTTAATACAATACAACCACTATATCTGATATCACACATTCGATATCTGTATCTCTGTGATCACACCCACTGTATCAAGGATATAACACACACTGTATGTAGGACAGCACACATACTATATGTATGGCACAATATGCATTATATATGATATCACACCCACACTTTATGACATCAAATCACTCTATTCAGGACGTTAAAGCTGCTTTATCTCACATCATACCCATTATATCTAACAGCACATCCACTGTATCTGTGTTATCACACCCAGTTTATCAATCATATAACCCCCATTGTATGTATGTCACAGCCAAAATATGTATGATATCACATGAACTTCATGTGACATCACATCCACTCTTTATATCACACCACTCTATGACATCACACCCACTGTATTCTTGTCATCACACCCAATATATTTAACATCACATCCACTGTAGCTGTGTCATTATTCATAGTGTATTGATTATACCACATCTTCTCTATGTGTGACATCAAACCCACTCTATGTATGACATCATATAAATGCTATATGACATCACAGCAACTCACTATGACATCACAAGACTGTATTCATGAAATAACATCCACTCTATTCATGATATCACACCCACTGTATGTGAGATCACGTACACTCTACTTGTGACATCACAGCCACTGTATATATGACAAGACACCTACTATGTTTATGACATCATAGTCAGTATATATGACATCTCACATGGTGTATGAATGACAACACAACCACTGTATTTGACGTCATGGCACCCACTATGTTTATGACATCATATCCACTATATATGATGTCACACACACTGTGTGTATGACAACACAAGCTCTATATCTGACTTGAAACCCATCCTATCTGGGTTACAAAACATCGCATCCTCACTTCATGACCTCAAGCCACCATTTTTATGACATCACACCCACTATATTTTTCATCATATCCACTGCCACATTATGTATGATATCATGTGAACTTCATATGACATCACATCCACTCTTTATGATATCACACCACTCTATGACATCATATCCACTGTACTCTTTTGGTTTGTTTGATGTTGGAGAAGGGAATGGCAAACCACTTCGGTATTCTTGCCTTGAGAATCCCATGAACAGTATGAAAAGCAAAAAGGTATGATACTGTAAGATGAACTCCTAAGGTCAGTAGGTGCTTAATATGCTACTGGAGAAATAACTCCAGAAAGAATGAAGAGATTGCCCCAATGCAGAAACAACGCCCAGTTCTGGGTGTGACTGGTGGTGGGAGTAAAGTCTGATGTGATAAAAAACAGTATTGCATAGGAACCTGGAATGTTGTCAAGAGTGGACATTGACATTTTAGGGATTGAAAGGTTGTTGCTGAATGATTAGACACGGGATTCTTGGCCTCCGGAGGAGATGAATTCAATCTGGGGCCAGAGACGAGGCTGGATCACTCAGAGCTTTTGTGTAATAAGTTTTATTAAAGTATAAAGGAGATAGGGAAAGCTTCTGACATAGGCATCAGAAGGGGGCAAAAGAATACCCCCCTCCTAGTCTTTAGCTGTATGTTATATAGTCACTGACAGTCTGTTAATGAAAAGAAAAGAATGTCATAAAATTTAGAATGGCACCAGATAATTCATCCCTGGCCATACAACCATTGAGAAGGGCAGAGTACCAACAAATAGTTTTATTTACATAGATTAGGGGAACAATACCTGAGTAAGTAATTGAGGCAGTTTTGCGGAACCAACTTGAAGATAGAGTCTGGGGTTCATTAACATAGATTAAGACAACATTTTCATATGAAAAAGAAATGTATTGGTTAACTCGAGGTTTGAGAGTAGTTAGCTTCAGGCGAGACCAGGTGTCGTGGCGACACAGCATGTTGAGAGAAACCTTCTTTTAAATTTGTACAGAGAAGAAAACATGTAGCTGGTTTGTTTCTTCCTGCCGCTTAAGAGAGATAAAAATGTCTGGCACCTGCAGTCTTCTTTCTCCACCTGGAGACCCCTGGCCTTCCTGCCTGTTACCCTCTCAGGATCAGTGAACTAAAATGGACTGGAATGGGTGAATTTAATTCAGGTGACCATTACATCTACTACTGTGGGCAAGAATCCCTTAGAAGAAATGGAGTAGCCATTGTAGTCAGCAAAAGAGTCTGAAATGGTGTGCTTGGGTGCAATCTCAAAAATGACAGAGTGATTTAAGGACAGGAACATAAAGGCCACAACAGATGTGATGGTCAAGTCTGTGTGGCAGACGACAGGCTGTGAGCACCAGTTTTTCCCTGGGCCTCTGTGTGTCCAGCCTGAGATGCTGAGCCTGCTGGACTGTGAGCCCCATGAAGGCAGCTGTGTCATCACATCCTGTACTGTGGTTATGGTTGTGGACAGTGGGGCCAGACGATGTTGAGTCTGTCAACCCAGCTCCAGCCCCTGCCACCTTTAATGTCTTGTGTCACAGTGTCTTGATCTCCTTGGCCAAAACTGAGACCCCTTTCATTAGGTTTGCTTTGGAAATTAGAAACCCTGAGATCTTAGGAAGCTGTTACCTATTCCTCCTGACAGGGGCAGTTTTCTTCTGGCCTACCAGAGTGAGCACTGGGATACACTCACACATCCACACTCACACTGACATTTAATAAGGACTGTGGGTTGGGATCAGAAGAGGGACAGATATGGGGAAGGTAATAAGGATAATATACAGGGATTGGAGGCACTGATTGAATGAGACACGGCTGCCACATGTTCCAGGTCTTGTCCCACCTATTTCTGAGGACATCCTTACAAGTAAATGCGGGCATCATCCCCGGTGTGCAGGTGGGACACAGACAGGCTTCGAGAGACAGGGACTCATCAAGGATGGAGAACAGGTGAGAAATGGGAGGTGACTCTGGGCCCAGATCTGTCAACTCAGAGCTGCACACACAGACCGCCCGGGAGCTGTGTGGAGGGCTCTGTGGTGCAATGGTGTGAGGCCCGGGGCTGCGTGGATGAGGGATGAGCAGTCAGGATACCGATGGCTATGTGCAGGGGTGTCAACTGTCAACCCAAGGAAGGGGCCCGTGGGTGGTGAAGTCACTTCCTTAACAGCAGACCCTAACAGAACTCAGAACTCTGTAACAAGGTTCCCACCTTCTAGCAAAAGTGCCACAGCCAGTTGGGGCTCACTTGGCTGGAGAGTCTTCATCCAGAAGGATGTTCTCCAGCTGTGTCTCGACTGTCTAGGGCTTCTGCTTCAGGAAACCCTGGAGGGAGAGGTTTTTCAGATGTTTCAGGCAGTTCAGCACTCACGCTGGATGCCTCTGGTCCTTTACCAGGAGGGCACCTAAGGTAATCTCAGTCAAGCTAGATCTGGCCACACCAGGCCTGGCTGCCACTGGGAGCCATCCCTGGGCAGCGCCAGCTGCCATCATCTCCATGTGCGGGGAAGGGGGACTTGAGGGAAGGTTCTCTCTCAAGCCAGGAGTGGGTTGGTGGCCATGTGGTGACCTGGGGGTCCTGTCACGATCACGCCTAAGGATGGGCTGGCAGTGGAGAAGCAGGATCCCTGAGGTGCACTGCTCTGTGCCAGTGTGGACCCAAGGCTGGCAGGTGGTCATTCGTCTGTGTCCTTGGTGGAAGTCTGTGCAGACAGTGTTGGGTGTGTGTCTGGACCTGAGATGTCTGTAGGTCTGAGAAGCACTACAGGGAGCTGCCTGGTGCCCTGAGACTTTCTACCTGGTGGCCAGGCACCGTGTTCACAGGGCTCCTCATGGGACTGCAGAGAGGCAAGTGATCCCACCCAGCAGGTTCCGACCCTTTCTCTGCAGGTCCCAAGAGGTGGCTACCTCCTCTCTATTCTCTGTTGTTGTCCCAGGGCCTAACTCAGGGGCTCAACCATCACTCTCTGAAATTCTGCACTTGGAAAGTGATGTACTGTGTCATAGTCAAGACAATGATTTCCACTAGATGGCTCCCCCCAAACATTGAGACGTGCAGAATTTGGTTTACTCTCATAGCAAGACTGTGAAGGTGGCAACTGATTGTGGCCTCTTTGGCAGACAGACACATGGAGCCCTGCAGTGTTCCTGCTACTTCTCACAGGGCCACCAGAGGGCAGTGTGTAGCTCCTTATGGCAAACACTGCAAGGAGATCCAACTAGTCAATCCTAAAGGCAATCAGTCCTGAATATTCACTGGAAGGACTGAGGCTGAAGCAGAAACTCCAATACTTTCGCCACCTGATGCGAAGAACCAACTTACTGGAAAAGACACTGATGCTAGGGAAGATTGAAAGCAGGAGGAGAAGGGGACGACAGAGGATGATATGGCTGAATGGCATCACTGACTCAATGGACATGAGTTTGCGTAGCATCTGGGAGTTGGTGATGGACAGAGAAGCCTGGTGTGCTGCAGTCCATGGGGTTGCAAAGAGTCAGACATCACTGAGCCACTGAAATGACTGACTGCCCCATTCAAAAGAGTCCTTTTCAAGTTAAACTTCCTCAGAACATGTTTGATAGACTTAAGAGAATTTCTTTAAAATATATTGACATGCTCTTCATCTCCAGTTTCATTTGGAAACTAGTGAAAAGCCATTACAAGTAACACATGTAAGGTGAGCCACTGTTTGAAGGTTGTCCCTTGTGACACATATGTGTGCTCACTCGCTCAGTCAAGTCCAACTTTTTGTGATCCCATGGACTACAGACAAGGCTCCTCTGTCCATGGGATTTCCCTGGCAAGAATACTGGAGTAGGTTGCCATTTCCTACTGCAGAGGCATCTTCTCGACCCAGGGATGGAACGCGAATCTCATGTGTTTTCCTGCATTGGCAGGTGGGTTCTTTACCACTGCACCAGCTGGATATTGATGGGTGAAATTCTGTGCAAGCCCCTTTGTTTCTTCTTCTCTCCCCCTCATCCATCTATAGGTAACAATCTGTCTGAAACTCCTTTGGAAAATCTATGTAACTTTATCAGAGATATTTTTCAGGCATGTTGTTCCTTCCTTGTGATGTCAGTGTTTGTGTAGCAAATCATCTGCTCCTATGACACTGGGTATGTCCCTGACCCCTGGGAGACAGTGTTCAGGTGGGCAGTAGGTCTCAGTGGGAGCCAGCCCAGGAGCAGGTCTGCTCAGCACAGCCAAGGCCAGCCCACATTGTCTTCTATCCCCAAACTCTGAGAATGCTTCCCTCCCTGCCACCCATCTGCCCCACCCACAGGGAATATGGCTACAATCCTTTATATGCTGAGGATGCATCAGGGTCAGAATAATAAACAGTGGTTTGAATAATTGTGAGAGATAGTTAAGGTTCTGTGTTTTCAGTTCTTATATTTATGTATCTTGATTCACTCTTTTATTATTTTAAATTTTAATTGTGACATGATTCTTTACAGTGCTGTTAGTTTCTGCTCTGCAGCAAAGTGAATCAGTTATATATATACCCTATTTTTTTAGATTCTATTCCCACGTAGGTTATTACAAAGAATTGAATAGAGTTCAGTGTGCTCTCTAGTAGATCTTTATCTATTTTATGTATAGTAGAGTGTATTTGTCAATCCTAAATTATTCTTCACCCTTCTTTGGTAACCATAAGTTTGTTCTCTACATCTGAGACTCTATTTCTGAAAATAGGTTTATATGTACCATTCTTTTAGATTCCATATGGAAGTGACATCATATGATATTTCTCTTTCTATATCAGACTTCACTCAGTATGACAATCTCTAGGTTCATCCACATTGAACTCATAGCATTATTTTGTTATTTTTAAGAGTCGGTAATACTCCATTTTAAATATGAGCCACATATTCTTTATCTATTCCTCCATTAAGGAACATGTAGTTGCTTCTGTCTTCTGGCTATTGTAAATAGTGCTGCAATGGACATTGGGGATCATGTATTTTTTCAAATTATGGTTTTCTCTGGATATATGCCCAAGAGTAAGATTACTATATCATATGGTAAGTCTTATTTTTAGTCTTTTAAGAACCTTCATACTGTCAGACACAACTGAGCGACTGAACTGAAGTGATAATGTTCTCCATAGTGGCTGTACCAATCTACATTCTCATCAACAATGTACGAGGCTTCCCTTTCTCCATACCCTCTCAGCATTTATTGTTTGTAGATTTTTCGATGTTGGCCATTCTGACTGGTATGAGCTGATTCCTCATTGTAGTTTTGATTTGTACTTCTCTAATACTTAGTGATGTTCAGTGTCTTTTCATGTTCTTCTTGGCCACCTGTATGCCTTCTTTGGAGAAATGTGTATTTAGATCTTCCACCTAGTTTTTGATTAGTGATACTAATTTGTTTTTTTTTTTTTTTTAATGTTGAGATGCATGAGCTGTTGCATATTTTGAAGATTAATCCCCTGTTGGTCACTTCATTTGCAGTTATTTTCTTCCTTTCTGTGGGCTCTTTTCATTGTGGGAGAACTCTGTCTCCCAAGGGTCAGTTTTTAAGTTTGATTAGGCTGCATTTTTTATTTTTGTTTTTATTTTCATCACTTTGGGAAGTGGCTTATAAAAGATCTCTCTGTGATTTATGTCAGAGAGTGTTCTGCCTATGATTTTCTCTAACATTTTTATAGTCCCTGGTCTTACATTTAGATCTTCAATCCATTTCGAGTTTATATTTATGTGTGCTGTTAGAGATTGTTCTGACTTTATTCTTTTACCTGACACTGTCCAGTTTTCCAGCACCACTTACTGAAGAGACTATCTTTTCTCCATTTTATATTCTTGTCTCTTTTGTCATAGATAAGGTGAAAATAGGTGTGTAGGTTTCTCTCTGGATATGTCTCTTGGTTCATTTTCCAGTTAGCCTTTAAAGATCTTGTTTACACAACTCCAGCCATATCATGAGAAATGCTGGGCTGGATGAAACACAAACTGGAATCAAGATTGCTGGGAGAAACATAAATAACCTCAGACATGCAGATGACACCATAGCTATGGCAGAAAGAGGAGAACTAAAGAGCCTCTTGAGGAAAGTTGAAGAGGAAGTGAAAAAGTGGCTTAAAGCTCAACATTCAGGAGACTAAGATCATGGCATCTGGTCCCAATACTTCATGGCAAATAGATGGGGACACAGTGACACTGTATTTTGGGCCCCAGAATCCCTGCAGATGGTGACTGCAGCCATGAAATTAAAAGACGCTTGCTCCTTTGGAAAAGTTATGACCAACCTAGACAGCATGTTAAAAAGCAGAGACATTACTTTGCCAACAAAGGTCCATCTAGTCAAAGCTGTGATTTTTCCAGTAGTCATGTATGGATGTGAGAGTTGGACTATAAAGAGAACTGAGCACCAGAGAATTGATGCTTTTGATCTGTGGTGTTGAAGAAGACTTTTGAGAGTCCCTTGGGCTGCAAGGAGATCCAATGAGTGCATCCTAAAGGCAATCAGTTCTGAATATTTGGTGGAAGGGCTGATGCTGAAGCTGAAACTCCAGTACTTTGGCCACCTGATGTGAAGAGCTGCCCCATTTGAAAAGACCCTGATGCTGGGAAAGTTTGAAGATGGGCGGAGAAGGGATCAACAGTGGATGAGATGGTTGGATGGCATCACCAACTCAATGGACATGAGTTTGAGTAAACTCCAGGAGTTGGTGATGAACAGGAAGGTCTGGCATGCTGCAGTCCACAGTGTCACAAAGAGTCGGACATGACTGAGTGACTGAGGTAAACTGAGCCTCATTCCTTGGCATATGGATGTCAAGTTCTCCCAGCACCGTTTTGGTGAATACTGTCTTTCCCCCATTGAATGATCTTACCACTTTTGTCAAAAATCATTTGACTATATGTGTGAAGGTTTTGCTGGGCTCTGAATTCTTTTCCATTGATTTACAATTTTATATTTATGATAGTACCAGACTGTTGTGACTACTGTAACTTTGTGATAATGTTGAAATCAAGGAATGTGTGTCCTCCCGCATTGCTTTTCTTGATCAAAATTGGTTGGTAGTTTGGGCATTAATTAGGTATTAATTAGTGAATTTTAATTAGTTCAGTAGTGAATTTTAAGATAGGTTTTTTATTTTGGATGGGTTTTTTATTTCTGTGGGGTTTGATAGGGATTGAATTACAATTGTATATTACAGAGTCTGATATTGAAATCTTAACAGTGGTAAATATTCTAATTCAAGAAAATGGAATTTGTGTCATACTCTTCATTTGCAGCATTTGGAAGGTTTCACTGTGCAAATCTTCACCTCCTGAGCTAACTACTCAGTGCTGTGCTTAGTTGCTCAGTCATGTCCGACTCTTTGCGACCCCATGGACTGTAGCACGCCAGGCTCCTCTTTCCATGGGGATTCTCCAGGCAAGAATACTGAAGTGGGTGGCCATGCTACCCTCCAGGGGATCTTCCCAGCCCAGGTATCAAACTCAGGTCTCCCGCACTGCAGGCGGATTCTTTACCATCTTAGCCCTCAGGGAAACTCAGTAATGTATTCTTTCTGATGTATTTGTAAATGCAGTCGTTTTCTTAATTTCCTTTCCAAACTGATCCTATTACTGCAGAGAAATGCAAGTGAATTTCAGGGTTAATTTTTGTACCATGTTACTTTGCTGAATTCATTTATTATTTAGAACATTTTTGTGGCATCCTTAGGATTTCTACTTATGAAATCATGTCACATGTGAACATAGATAATTCTACTTCCATTTTTCATATTTGAATGTTGATGATTAATGCATTAATTCATCTTATTTTCTTATATGTCTTTGCTGACAGTCATGTCTAAAACTACATGTACTATTGCTTAGAAGTGGTAAAACTCAGTATTCTTACATGCTTCCTGAAGTCAAAGGAAAGATTTTCCATGTTTCACCAATTACTGTGATGTTGGCAATGGATTTTACATGGATGGCTTTATTATGTCATGATAATTTCTCTCAAATTTAATTTCTCAGGTGATTTTAGCATGAAAATGTGTTTAGTTTATTCAACTCTTTTCTCTATTATCTGAGATGAGCATGTTTTTTCCCCTTTATTCTGTTAATGTGTGTGTTATCCAAATGCATTTAAATAGGTTGAAGCATTCTTGCATTCCAAAAAGAAATCCCACTTTTTCATGGTGTATAATTCTTATTATTTGCTGTTGCTGCAGCTAATTCGTGTCCTAGTCTGTGCTACCCCACAGACTGCAGCCCACTAGGCCCAGCCATCCCTGGGATTCTCCAGGCAAGAACACTTGAGTGGATTGTCATCGATAGCTATAAATGATTATTATATAAAGAGATATGTATGCACTTCCAAATTCTGCTCAGGCTTCCAGAATCCTGGTAGGGCGGCAGGTGATGGCTAGGACATAGCACTGAACCACAGAGATTTATGCTTCTTATTAGTCATTGATGACTGATACTACTGCTCCATGAGTGTTGTTTCACACAGTAAATGACTGTTTGACTTAGACCTGCATCCACCCATCTCCTGCCTCTGTTTCTCACCCTCTACTCCTTCCTTCTGAGATTCACTCACTTCTTCCTTAAATACACCCTTCCTCATTCTCAGTGATAGCCTAAGAGAGGCAAACACTGTAGTCTTTTTCATCTGAAAATATTCTTAATTTGTTTTTATTCCTGAGTGATAGTTTGTGTGTTAGTAGCTCAGTCATGTCTGACTCTTTGCGACCTCATGGACTGTAGCTCAACAGGCTCCTCAGTCCATGGATTTCTCCAGTAGGTTGCCATTATTTTCTCCAGGGGATCTTCCTAACCAAGGATTAAAGCTGGGTCTCCTGCATTGCAGGCAGGTAGTTTAGAATGAAAAATTCAAACTGTTTCTGCACAAGGAACCACAGAGCCCCATAGGGCCACCAGAGGGCACTGTCTGACTGAGACCTGTATCCACCCATCTTCTGTCTCTGTGTTTTTCTGCCAATGACACACAGATGGCCCTGTTTAAAAGGGGCCCTTTTCTAGTTAGCCTTCATCAGGAAATGGCAACCGATTCCAGTATTCCTGCCTGGAGAATCCTTGGAGAGGAGACCTTGGTGGGCTACAGCCCATGGAGTCACAAAGAGTTGGACCTGACTGAAAAATACAAACACACACACACACACACACACACACACAGAACATGTTTTGGAAAAAGTCAAAATCCAGAACAAGTAAAAATGCAAGGTGAGCCAGTGACTGGAAGTTTTCCCTTGTGACACATTACAAAGATTTAAAATCCATGTCTAAACCCCCTATCTCTGTCAACCTCTGTTCCCTCATTTCTTCATTCAACTATAAACATCTGTGTGTGAAACAAATCTTTCACTATATATGTAATGTGTTAGAGAAACTTTTCAGTCATGTTGCCCCTTCTTTCTGATGTGAATCATTGGGTGGCACTCTGTTTATGAGATCTAATCCCTTAACTCTGTTTGTCACTTCCACTGTATAATTAAGGGATTTGATTGTAGATCATATCTGAATGGTCTACTGGTTTTCTCTACTTTCTTCAATTGAATCCTGAATTTTGCAATAGGAACTCATCATATGAGCCATAGTCAGCTCCCAGTCTTGTTTTTGCTGACTATGTAGAGTTGTCCGTCTTCAGCTGAAAGAATATAATCAATCTGATTTTCGTATGAACCACGTGGCGATGTCCATGGATAGAGTCATGTCTTGTGTTGTTGATAAAGGGTGTTTTCCATTACCAGCATGTTCTCTTGACCAAACTCTGTTAGTCTTGCCCCTGCTTCATTTTACATTACAACACCAAACTTGCCTATTATGCTGAATATCTCTTGACATCCTCCTTTTGCATTCCAAATCTTTATGATGAAAAGGACATCTTTTCCTTTCCTTTCCTTTTTTTTTTTTTTTTGGTTATTTCTAGGAGGTCTTGTAGGTCTTCATAGAACCAGTCAACTCTAGCATCTTTGGCAGTAGTGTTTGGGGCATAGACTAGGATTACTCTGATACTGAATGGTTTGTATTGGAAATGAACAGAGATCATTCTGCCGTTTATGAGACTGCGCCCAAGTGCTGCATTTTGGGCTCTTTTGTTGACTACAAGGCCTGCTCCATTTCTTCTAAGGGATTCTTGCTCAGAATAGTAGATATAATGGTGATCTGAATTAAATTCACCCATTCCAGTCCATTTTAGTTCACTGATTCCTAAGATGTCGATGTTCACTCTTGCCATCTTCTGCTTGACCACATCCAATTTACCTTGATTCATGAACCTAACATGTCAGGTTCCTATGCAATACTGTTCTTTACTGCATGGGACTTTACTTTCACCACCAGACACATTCACAGCTGAGCATCATTTCTGCTTTGGCCCAGCCACTTCTTTCTCCCTGGAGCTGTTGTAGTTGCCTTCCACTCTTCCCCAGTTTAGCATACTGAATGCCTTCTGACCTGGGGGGCTCCTCTTGCAGTGTCATATCTTTTTCCCTTTTCTTACTGTTTATGGTGTTCTCCAGACAAGAATACTGAAGTTGGTTGCCATTTCATGCCCTAGTGGACCATTTTTTGAAAGCACTCTTCATTATGACCCATCCGTCTTGGGTGACTCTGTATACCATGGCTGATAGCTTCACTGAATTTTGAAAACCCCTTCATCACTACAAGGCTGTGATCCATACCAGTACCAAACTGTTTGATTACTATAGCTTTGCAGTAAGTTTTGAAAACAGTAATGGTATTCTCCCATATTACATTTTCCTCTTTTGACTCTTTGGCTATTTTGGGGTATATTAGTTGTAAAGTGTTTTAGGATAGGCATTTGGGTTTAGGGTGGAGTTTTCATCAGGATTGCACTGGAATTGTTAATTGCAATGGGTAGTATTGAGATCTTAGCAATAAGTCTTCCAGTGCATGAAAACAGGATTTGTGTCATTTAATGTCTTCACAAAGTTTGACATTTCACTGTGCAAGTCTTCACTATTTTTGTTCAGTTAATCACTAAGTAGTTTATTCCTCCTGAAACAATTGTAAACAAAACTCTTTTCTTCATTTCCTTTTCTCTATGATCATTAATGTACAGAAGTGTCACTGATTTTCAGCATTGACTTTGGTGTATGTCCTTGTTACATTGCTTAATTAATATTTTATTTATAACATACTTTTCTGTGGGATACTTAGGATTTCTATATTTGAGATCATGTCATGGGTGGACATAGATAATTCTACCTATTTTCAGATTGAAATAGCACTGATTATCTGTCTGTCAGTATGTCTATCTTTCCTGACTGTTATGGCAAGAGTCTCAGTGCTGTGTTGCATAGAAGTGGCAAAACCTAGCATTCTTATATGTTTCCTAATCTCAGTGGAAAAATTTTCAGTCTTCATCACTGGCTGTGATGTTGGCTGTGAGTTTTACTCGTCTGTGTGTAGTCAGTTGTGTCCAATTCTTCACGACATTATGCACTGTAGCCCACCAGGCTCCTCTGTCCATAGGACTCTCTAGTGAAGAATAGGGGAGAAGGTTGATGTTTTGTGCTCTAGGGGACCTTCCTGATACAGGGGTCGGACCTCTGCCTCTTGCATCCCCTGCTCTGTAGGCAGATTCTTTACTGCTGGGCCATCAGAGACTTTAACTTTATGGTGGTAGTGTCTTCAAGTGTTATTTGTCAAGTTTTTTTTTTTTTTTTTTAATCAGGAAAAGGTTTTGAAACTTTTAAATTGCCCTCTCTGTATTAATTGAGATCATGGGTTTTCCCCACGTTATGTTAATGTGGTGCATTGCTTGCTTGCTAAGGCGCTTCAGTCGTGCCCAACTCTGTGTGACCCTCGTTGTCAGCAGCCCACCAGTCTCCTCTGTCCACAGGATTCTCTATTCATGAACTCTGTAGTGGGTTGCCATTTCCTTCTCCAACGTGGTGCATGACACCAATGTATTTTACAATGATGAATCATTGTTACATTTCAGGAAAAATTGCACTTGTGTATATTGTACAATTCTTATTATAGGAAATGATATAAACGATTACTTTTATATGTATATATACACACACACATGCTCACAACTTCAGCTCTGGCTTCCTAAACCCTGGTAGAGTGGCAGGTGGACAAGATGCAGCACTGGACCTCAGAAGATAATGCTTCTAGTTTCTCATGATCATTATCACTACTGATCCATGGGTGTTGTTTCACACCATCAGTGACTATCTGACTTAGACCTGCATCTGCCCTTCTCCTGCCCCCATGTCTCACTGCACTCCTTCCTTCTGGGACTCACTCAAACTACATCTTTCCTCACTCTCAGTGAGAGCCTGAGAGAGGCAAATGCTCGTAGTCTGAATATTTTCTTATTTTGCTTTATTATTGAGTGATAGTTTAGAATGAAAAATCTACAGACCGTTTCTGTGATGTTTACTTTGGCATCTGAATCAGATTTTCCCTTGTGTTCCCTGCTACATTGTGACTGGTGGCTGGTGACTGGTCTCCTGTTGGGTCTCACTTGGTCTGCCTTCCCTGCTCTGTGATAAAGTCTCTAATTGGCTTTAATATTCCACAGCCCATGACTATAGGTTGAGGTTTGAGGAACCTCCATACTGTTCTCCATTATGGTGTGTTTCATAATGTCTTATTCATTGATGATTACTATAGTGCATTTTAGGATTTTATCAATATATAGGAATTTCTTCTACAACCATACAACTGTGAACGTGCCTGATCTCCTCTGATCTCGGAAGATAAGCAGGGTCTGGCCTGGTTAGTACTTGAATGTGAGACTTCCTCCTTTTGCATTCCAATACTTTATGATGAAAAGGACATCTATTCCTTTCATTTTTTTTTTTTTTAGTGTTAGTTCTAGGAGGTCTTGTAGGTCTTCAAAGAACTTGGACAACTTCAGCATCTTTTGCAGTAGTGTTTGGGGCATATACTAGCATTACTGTGATAGTGAATGATATTGGAATGGAACAGAGATCCATTGGATCCAATGAATTGGAAAGGAACAGAGATCATTCTGCCATTTATGAGAATTCACCCAAGTGCCGCAGTTTGGACTCTTTTGTTGACTACAAGGCCTGCCCCATTTCTTCTAAGGGATTTTTGCCCACAGTAGTAAATGTAATGGTCACCTGAATTAAATTCACCCATTCCAGTCCATTTTAGTTTACTGATTCCTAAGATGTCGATGTTCACTCTTGCCATCTTCTGCTTGACCACATCCAATTTACCTTGATTCATGAACCTAATATTTCAAGTTCCTATGCAATAAGGTTCTTTACTGCATGGGACTTTACTTTCACCACTAGACACATTCACAATTGAGCATCATTTCTGCTTTGGCCCAGCCTCCTCTTTCCCTCTGGAACTGTTAGTAGTTGCCCTTCACTCTTCCCCAGTTTAGCATACTGAATGCCTTCTGACCTGGGGGGCTCATCTTGCTGTGTCATATCTTTTTACCTTTTCTTACTGATTATGGTGTTCTCCAGACAAGAATACTGAAGTTGGTTGCCATTTCATTCCCTAGTGGACAATTGTTTGTCAACACTCTTCATTATGACCCATCTACCTTGGGTGACTCTGTATATCATGTCTGATGGCTTCACTGAGTTGTGAAAACCCCTTCATCACTACAAGGCTTTGATCCATACCAGTACCAAACTGGTTTGATTAATATAGCTTTGCAGTAAGTTTTGAAATCAGTAATGGTATTCTCCCATATTACATTTTCTTCTTTTGATTGTTTGGCTAATTTGGGGTATATTAGTTGTAAAGTGTTTTAGGATAAGCATTTGGTTATAGGGTGGAGTTTTGATCAGTATTGTACTTAAATTGTAAATTGTGATGGTTAGTATTGAGATCTTAGCAATAAGTCTTCCCATGCGTGAAAACAGGATTTGTGTCATTTAATATCTTCACAGTTTCACATTTCACTGAGCAAGTCTTCACTTTTTTTGTTCAGTTAATCACTAAATAGTTTATTCTTCTTGAAACAATTGTAAACAAAACTGTTTTCTTCATTTTCTTTTCACTTGATCATTAATGTACAGAAGTGCCACTGATTTTCAGCTTTGATATTGGTGAATGTCTTTGTTAGTTTGCATCATTAATTTTTTATTTATAACATTTTTTCTTGTGGCATACTTAGGTTTTCTACATTTGAGATCATGTCATGGGTGGACATAGATAATTCTACCTCTTTTCAGTTTGAAATTTCACTGATTTATCTGTCTGTCTCTATGTCTATCTTTCCTGACTGTTATGGCTAAGACTCTCAGTGCTGTGTTGCATAGAAGTGGCAACACCTGGCATTCTCATATGTTTCCTAATCTCAAAGGAAACATTTTCAGTCTTCATCACTGTCTGTGATGTTGGCTGTGAGTTTTACTTGTCTGTGTGTAGTCAGTTGTGTCCAACTCTTCACGACCTTTTTCACTGTAGCCCACCAGGCTCCTCTGTCCATGGGACTCTCTAGTCAAGAATAGTGGAGTAGGTTGATATTT
>CM035286.1:1031821-1048727 GCA_020226075.1 Hydropotes inermis | reverse complement strand
CCTGCCTGAGAAACGGACTCCCATATTTTCCAGGTCTTGTCCCTCCTGTGTCTGAGGACATCCCTAGAAGTCCATGCTTTCATCAGTCCAAGTGTGCAGGTTGGGTCACTGACAGTCTGAGAGGCCGGGACTAATCCAGGTTGGAGAACAGGTGGGAAACGGGAGGTGAGTCTGGGCCCAGGTCTGTCAAATCAGAGCTGCACACAGAGCCTGCCCAGGAGCTGGGTGGAGGGCTCTGTGGTGCAACTGTGTGAGGCCCGGGGCTTCATGGATGAGGGATGAGCGGTCATGATCACGTGGGCTATATGCAGGGGTGTCAGCTGTCAATCCAAGGAAGGGTCCATCAAGTGGTGAAGTCACTTTTTCGATGGCAGACCTTAACAGAAATCTGAACCCTGTAAACAGGCACCCACCCTCTAGCAACAGTGCCACAGCCAGTTGGGGCTCACTTGGCTGGAGAGTCTTCATCCAGAAATATGTTCTCCAGCTGTGTGTCAAATGGCCAGGGCTTCTGCTTCAGGAAACCCTGGAGGAAGAGATTTTTCAGATGTTTCAGTCGGTTCAGCACTCAACCTTGATGCCTCTGATCCTTTACCAGGAGGGCACGTAAGGTAATGCCAGTCAAACTAGAGCTGGCCACACCAGGCCTTGCTGCCACTGAAGCCCTTCCTGGGCAATGCCAGCTTCCCTCCTCTCCATGTGAGGGAAGTGGGACTTGAGGGGAGGTTCTCCCTCTGGGTAGGAGCATGTTGGTGGGCACGATGTGACCTGTGGTCCTGACACAGTCACACCTGAGGACGGGCTGGCAGTGGGGAAGAAGGATCCCTGAGGTGCTCTGCTCTGTGCCAGTGTGGATCGATGACTGTCAGATGGACAGGCGTCTGCGTCCTCGGTGGAGGTCTGTGCAGAGAGTGGTGGGCGTGTGTGTGGAGGGGGGCTGTCTTAGGTCTGAGAACCACCATATGCAGCTGACTGGTGCCCTGAGACTTTCTGCCTGGCTCCCAGGCACTGTGTTCACAGGGCTCTTCAAGGGACTGCAGACAGGTGCCCATCCATAGAGTCCCCTTCTCCATCTCCCACACAAGAGCCAGGAGCCCCCACCAGCAACAGAGCCCAGGGAAGGCACATGCTCAGGTCACAGAGGCACCCTGACCCTCCCGTGGGTCCCTCCTAGAGTCCTGCTTCCAAA
The DNA here is from genome assembly GCA_020226075.1 of Hydropotes inermis. Classification (NCBI taxonomy): domain Eukaryota; kingdom Metazoa; phylum Chordata; class Mammalia; order Artiodactyla; family Cervidae; genus Hydropotes; species Hydropotes inermis. The sequence continues at coordinate 1,047,538 of CM035286.1, read as the reverse complement.
GGAACCTGGGCCCCATCTCCTCTCCCACCTGCCCTCAAGGTGCAGGTCCTAAGTTGTCCAGATGCAAAACCACTGTTTATCTACATGTGGGAATCTCAGAAAGACGTTGTGATAGGAATTCCCTTCATGTTTCCCAAGGAACCTTTCTGCATTTTTCTACAGTTAATCCTGTATTAACTCCATCCCCAGGTACCCATATTGGCCTGAGAATCCTGATGCCTCTCACCCCAGGATCAGCCCCTATCACCCCAGTTCTCATCTCCAGAATGGGATGTTTTGGTCGCCACAACAGGGATGATAAAGTTAACACATGGAGAGCTGTCCAATAAAAACCGCCCCGAGTTGCTAACACATGAAACCATCCCCAAGTGCCAGTTCACTTGTGATGCTAGGGCCTTTATTCTGCAGAAGGCATTCCTTCCCCTCCTCCTCCCATGAGTCCAGGGGACTCAGTCTGAGCTCCAGCCCCTGCTTTCCTGGTGTCTGTGGTGCTGCCTCTGACTTGTATGTCTGCTGTGTTATACCCCAGAGGGAAAATGTGTCCCACAAGGGACATGAGACCTGCATGATGTGAAGTTTCCAAAGACATAGGATACAAATACTAGTGGGAACCTGGTACCTATTTCCTGAGCAGCAACCCCCTCCTACCTCTCCACATTCCTGGGCACCTGCAGGGCTTTTGTCAGCTATCCTGAATAAGAATCCCTAGGAAGAAATGGAGTATCTCTCATAGTCAACAGAAGAGTCCAAAATGCAGTACTTGGATGCAGTTTCCAAAATGACAGAATGATCTCTGTTCCTTTCCAAGGCAAACCATTCAATATCACAGTAATGCAAGTCTATACCCCAACCACTAATGGTGGTGAAGCTCAAGGTGAATGGTTCTATGAAGAGATACAAGACCTTATAGAGGTAATACCAAGAAAAAAGATATCCTTTTTATCATAGGGGACTGGAATGCAAAAGTAGGAAATCAGGAGACACCTGGAGTAACAGGCAAGTTTGGCCTTGGAATATAAAATGAAGCTGGGCAAAGGCTAACAAGAGTTTTGCCAAGAAAACACACTAGTCGTAGCAAACACCCATTTCTAACAACATAAGAGATGACTCTACACAGGTACATCACCAGATGGTGAATACCAAAATCAGATTGATTATATTATTTGCAGCCAGAGATGCAGAAGCTCTGTACTGTAAGCAAAAACAAAACTGGGAGCTGACTGTGGCTCAGATCATGAACTGTTTATTGTAAAATTCAGACTTAAATTGAAGGAAGTAGGTAAAACCATTACAAAATACAGGTAAGACCTAATCAAATCTCTTAGGATTATAGAGTGCAGGTGACATATTCAAGAGATTGGATCCAATAGACAGAGTGCCTGGACAACTATGAACAGTGGTTCATAAAAATTGTACAGGAGACCATCCTCAAACAATCCCCAAGAAAAAGAAATGCAAAAAGCAAAATGGTTGTCTGAAGAGGCGTTACAAAATAGCTGAGAAAAGAAGAGAAGCTGAAGTCAAAGGAGAAAAGGAAAGATAAAATCATCTGAATGCAGATTTCCAAAGAATAGCAAGGAGAAATAAGAAAGCCTTCCTCAGTGATCAATGCAAAGAAATAGAGGAAAGCAATAGAATAGGAAAGACTAGAGATCTCTTCAAGAAAATTAGAGATACCAAGGGAAAAATAAACTTGGGCACAATAAATGACAGAAACTGTGTGGATCTAACAGAAGCAGAAGATATTAAGAAGAAGTGGCAAGAATACACAGAAGAAATATACAAAAAAGGTCTTAGTGACCCAGATAACCACGATGGTGTGATCACACACCTACAGCCAGACATCTCAGAGTGCAAAGTCAAGTGTTCCTTAGGAAGCATCACTATGAACAAAGCTAGTGGATATAATGGAATTCCAGCTGAACAATGTCATATCCTAAAAGATGAATGCTGTTAAAGTGTTGCACTCAATATACCAGCAAAGTAGGAAAACTCAGCAGTGTTCATAAAGGTCTTTTTTCATTCCCATCCCAAAGAACAACAATGCCAAAGAATGTTCAAACTACTCAAAGGGTGTTGCTGAATGATAAGACGCTGGGATTCTTGGCCTTAGGAAGAGAAGAATTCAATCCGGGGCCAGAGACAAGGCTGGATCACTCAGACCTTTTGTGTAATCAAGTAATTTTAAAGTATAAAGGAGATAGAGAAGGCTTCTGACATAGGCATCATAAGGGGGCAAAAGAGTGCCCCCCTCCAATTTTTAGCTGTATGTTATACAGTCACTGACAGTCTGTTAATGTAAAGAAAGGAATACCATAAAATTTAGAATGGCACCAGATAATTCATCCCCGGCCATAAAACGATTGACTTAAATCTTGTAGAAGGGCAGAATACCAAGATATAGTTTCGTTTACATAGATTAGGGGAACAATACCTGAGTAAGTATGTTAGGCCATTTGAAGGAACAAACTTGAAGATAGAGTCTGGGCTACATTAACATAGCTGAAGGCGACATTTCCATATGAAAAACAAAGGCATTGTTTAACTGAAGGTTTGAGACTAGTTAGCTTTAGGTCAGACCAGGTGTCATGGCAACACAGCATGTTAAGAGAAATCTCCTTTTAAATTTGTATAGAGAAGGAAAAACATATCGCTGGTTTGTTTCTTCCTGCTGCTTAAAAGAGATAAAAATGTCTGGCACTTGCAGCCTCTTCAATCCGTTTGGAGACCCGTGGCCTTCCTGCCTGTTACCCTCTTACTACAACACAATTGCACTCATTTCACATGTTAGCAAAGCAATGCTCAAAATTCGCCAAACTAGGCTTGGACAGTACATGAACTGACAACTTTCAGATGTTCAAGCTGGATTTAGAAAAGGCAGAGGAACCAGAGATCAAATTGCCAGTATTCATTGGAGATTATAGAAAAAGCAAGATAATTCCAGGAAAAAAATCTACTTCATTGAGTACGCTAAAGTCTTTGACTGTGTGGATCACAACAAACTGTGGGAAATTCTTAAAGAGATGGGAATACCGGACCACCTTACCTGCCTCCTGAGATCCCTGTATGCAGGTCAGAAAGCAACAGTGAGAACAGGACATGGAAGAATGGAGTGGTTCCAAAATAGGAAAGGAGTACGTTAAGACTGTATATTGTCACCTTGCTTATTTAAGTTATATGCAAGTACATCATGCAAAATGTGGGGCTGGATGAAGCACAAGCTGGACTCATGGTTGCTGGAAGAAATATCAATAACCTCAGATATTCAGACAACACTACCCTCATGGCAGAAAGCTAAGAGGAACTAGAGAGCCCCTTGATGAAAGGGAAAGAGGAGAGTGAAAATGCCTCCTTAAAACTCAGCATTCAAAAAAGTAAGATAATGGCCTCTGGTCCCATTACTTCATGGCAAATAATTGAGGAAACAATGGAAACAGTGACAGCCTTTATTTTCTTGGGCTCCAAAATCACTGCAGATGGTGACTGCAGCCATGAAGTTAAAAGACACTTGCTCCTTGGGAAAAAAGCTATAACAAGCCTACACAGCATATAAAAATTGAAAAAGCTATGACAAAACTATACAGCATATAAAAAGCTGAGACATTATTTTCCCAACAAAGATCCATATAATCAAAGCTATGGTTTTTCCAGTAGTTATGGATGGATGTGAGAGTTGGATCATAAAGAAGGCTGAGTGCTGAAGAAATGATGCTTTTGAACTGTGGTGTTGGAGAAGACTCTTGAGCGTTCCTTGGACTGCAAGGAGACCAAAGCAGTCAATACTAAAGTAAATCAGTCGTGAATATTCATTGGAAGGACTGATGCTGAAGCTGAATATCCAATAGTTTGGCCCCTGTTGGGAAGAGCTGACACATTGGAAAATATTCTGATGCAAACAAAGAGCCAACTCATTGGGAAAGACTCTGATGTTACAAAGATTGAAGGCAAGAGGAGAAGGGGACAACAGAGCACGAGATGGTTGGATGGCTTCACTGACTCCATGAACGTGAGTTTGAGCAAACTCCAGGAGATGGTGAAGCACAGGAAAGCCAGTGTACTGCCACCCACAGGGTTGCAAAATGTCAGACTAAGTGACTGAACAACAAAAACAAAGCAGGTGCTGGACCTTCTTCACAAGGTGAGCACTTCCCTCCACATATGGCACACTGGGGAGTTGGCCCCAATCCAGCTGGAGTCACAGGAATATCTCTCCACCTCTCTAAGCCCCACTTGGTCCCTCTGCACACAAGGACAACGGTACAACCAGCCCTCAGGATGAATGTGGGGACTAAGTTGGTCCTTCCTGGAAAGTTAGAAAGTGCTTTCTGGGGACCTGGCCCCATGGAAAAGTCTGCTGGAGGGGCTGTGATTGTACTTAGTCATTATGTTCCTCCTCCCCTTAAGGAAGTCTCTGTCTCAGTTGTCTCTGACCTTTGACCTTGGGCCAAACTGATTCCCATTTGCAAGGTGAGTTGTGAGAGGTGCCCTGTCCTGGGTGAGTGAGAGCAGGGGTCCCTGGGAGTGATCAGTAATGCCTCAGTAGTGCCCCAGGCACTCAGATGGGGCTGGTTGGAGTCATTCATTCTTGAAATATACAGGAAGTCCCACAAGGTGCAGGCACTTTTCTAGGAACAGCCATCATGTAATACACTGGGCAGACAGCAGTCCTGCCCTCCAGGGCTTCAGTTTTCCCGGGGCTCACATGGTCACACTGGCCATCACATCTGGGTGTGTCTCCTGTGCTGTCCATGTGACACCTTCCTGGCCTCCTCTAGGTGTGGATGCACCCTCTTTTACTCTGATGAGGACAGTGGACCCCTGCACCAGCTGAAAGTGTGAGTGGGACTTTGATTCGAGAGGGAGGGACTCAGTTTTCCAAAGAACCACCAAGTGAGATGTGACATGGAGGAGAACTGGCCTCTGAACGGGCAGGAGCAGAAGGCAAAAAGTCCCAGACCCCACAAGGCTGCCCAGGAGCTCAGTGTGGAAGGAAGGCCAGGTCTCTAACTCTTCTGCCCACCTGACTCCCCCCAGGGCCATGTCCACCATCCTGGGCACCTAGCTGTACCATTAACCTGAGGGTTTCCACCAGCCCCCAGAGTTTCCCTGCCTGAGGATGCAACTGGCTTAAACAGAGCTCAGCATGCCTGACTCAGACCTGGAGCACCAAACCCTACATCTCCTGGCACAGCTGGAGACCCTGGAGCCCACTGAGGCAAAGGGGGATGTGATGGGAGCAAATGAAGATGGGAGGGAGCTGAACCACACAGAGCAGAACCTTCTGAGGCTGGATCTGGGCTAGGAGCAATGAGGAAACTCAGATCACTATTGCCCAGGACTGCAGTCTGGGAAGACTTTCTGGGGCTGGCATCTTTGAGAGATCATTGAGTGGCAGTGAGAAGCTTTCTTTTCTGTTCTTGGGAGACACTTGGAAAAGCAGGCCTATTGATGTTTTCTCTCCTTGGAACTACAGCACCAGCTCCAGAACAAGCTCTGGAAACATCTCCAGAACTGGAGCCAACTATACCTCTACTGCCCACCAGAGCTCGAGTTAAAGCAAGTCCATTTTGGGTATTTCTTATAATTTATACTAAATTGTTTATGATATAAATTTAACTTAAAATTTAATAGTTTGATTATCTTAGATTGTTCATGTAAATTACAATAAGTTCATTCACAATGATACATAACCCTATTAAATGTCTCTTTGAGAACATTTTTACTCTTTTCATTGCTAAATAATATTCCATTCCGGAACCAGCACAATTGGCTTTCATCTGTTGATGGACATTACAGTTTTCACCTTTGGACTCTTCTGAACAGTGTGCTCTGAATACTTGTGTACAAGCATGTGAATATTCACATGCCTTTAGGTATTGATGTAGGAGCAGAATTTGGGGATTGACTGAAAACTGTAGGCTTGTCTTTTTGAGAAACTGCTGAAGTGTTATATACAGTGGTTTTAACCATTTGACAAAGAAGGCACTGGTGACCCACACCAGTATTCTTGCCTGGAAAATCCCATGGACAGAGTAGCCTGGTAGGCTGCAGTCCATGGGGTCACTGAGAGTCCATGAGAGTCAGACACGACTGAGTGACTTAGCAGCATCAACAGCAGTACCATTTGACAATCCCCAGAGTTTAGGTGTATAATTTCCACTTCTTCATTTGTATTGCAGTTTACTCTCTCTCTGTTCTTCTCTCTTTCTGGTCCCTCAATCTAAGAAACAAGCCTGTATATTACAAGTTGCCATATGAAGAGGAATCTGTGGTTTAGCATTGAGACTATGACAGAGGAGCTCTTGGGTCCTGACTCAATGAGTTCAAATGCCTAGACCCCAAGGAGACACTGGCAGAGGCCTCCAGGTGAATCATGGTCAATTCCTGGTCCACAGATAGTGTGAGATAATAAATGTTTGTTGCTTAAGTCACTCAAGATTGGCTAATGTTGTCACACAGAATGGACCACTCACACAGCCATCAAGCATTCAGGCCCTGGCCCCTCCCTCCCCACTGTCACCTACTGTCCTCCCAAGCTTCCACCAGTCACACTACTTCCTCTGGCTTCATCTCTGGACAAACACATGCTGTGTATCCATACACTTGTGCCTTCTTCTAGGATAATTATCCCAAGATGTGTGAATGGCTGGCACCTTCTCATCACCCTGCTGGATATAGACATGTCCCCTCAGTGCAGCCCCTCATGACCACATTGTGGCACCTACTGTTTTCAACATAGAACTTGCTTCCTTCTGTGTTTCTCCACTTCCTCCTCCAGACTGTGACCCTGGTGCTTCTTTTCACCACAGCCCCCACTGAATTCTCAGGGCACAGCTGGTAATTGAATAGATAAGAGGCTCCATTCCTCCACTGAGAAGCTTGGATGCTAATAGGAGGAGGTATAGGCCAGGTCAGGAGCAGGGGAATGTGTAGGAGTGCAAGGGACACTCTCCTCACCCCAGTACTGGACACATCACCCCTTTGGTGGGAACCACTCATACTACACACCAAGCAGGGAAAGCACAGCACAAACCATACCTCTGAGAGACTTCAGGACACCAGCATTCCTTGGGCCCCAGGAGGGAATGTGACAGGATCCACAGGAACCAGGGGCTTTGAGAGGGACCTTGAAGAGGACCCTCCACCTCCTCTTGTCCACTTCATCCGTGGGGTGTCTAATTCCCTTCAGATGACTCCTCACCACAGCCAGTGCAGATGTTCTGATCTTGATTCCATATGAGGTCCAACAAGGTGCTCTTTGCCTCAGTCCAACGAAAAACAATGCATGTTTCTCTCACAGTTGCCACCCCAAGGTCCACTCCTCCCCTGACCCCACTCCCTACGGTCACTTCCTCTGATGTGTGTCAGTGTAGGCTTGTACACACACCCAGAGAATCTACTCCATATTGCCAAAATATCCTGGGGTCTGAGGACTTCTAATCCCATGGCAACATATGTGGCAGGGAGACAGCCCAAGCTTAGGAGATCCTAACTCTCGCTTCATCTGAAGACTCTGCCCCTGCCAAGGCTGATTAGTAGTAAAACACACACACACACACACACACACACACACACTAAATAAAACTTCACAGGCTAAAACGTATTGACTGAAAATTTATAGAAGCAATATATAATTTTGGTACCTATTACCTGACTCAGTTGACCAAGTAGAAATTATTATTCTTAAAGAAATCTTACAAAGACAGAATCTACAGTCATGAAATTATGATTAGGATAAGAAAACTTGACATTTATTTTTTTAAAAAAACTGTTATCAAGTCAAACACTTTAAGGAAATGTAAAATAAGGATATTCCAGCCAGGAGTCCTGAGGCTGACAAAAGCCCCTCCCCGCCCCCACCGGCCCTGGAGCGAGTACGCAGGAGTGAGTGGCTGCAGGTGTGAGTTTCCAGGCATGAGTGGCTGCAGGTGCGAGTTCCCAGGCGTGAGCGGCTGCAGGTGCGAGTTCCCAGGCGTGAGTGGCCACAGGTGCGAGGGCGGAGGCACACAAATGCCTGAGCTCCCAGGACCGGTCCTGAGGGAAGGGAATTTGGGGACTGAGTCGGTCCCCACTGCGAAACGCCCCAGACCTGGGAGCAGCGCAGACACAAGTAAGTGCAGCTCTACCTAGAGCCCCTCACCGCATACCCCCGCCGGCCCAGCGGCCAGCGGCCCTGACTCTTCCAGCCTCGAGGAGTACGAGCCTCTCTTGGTCCTCGGCTCAGGGATCGCCGCCACCGGCGGCTGAGGACTTCGGGCCGGGACCCCAAGGCAGTCGTGGAGCGGTCGGCGCCCCGCGCGCTTACATCCCTCCCTGCTCGGCGCCCCTCTACCGCGAGAGGCGGCCTCTGTTTCTGTGGGCGCCACCTGGACCCCGTCGCCACGGGCTTGCGTGTTCGTGACAGGGAGGTGCAGCTGAGGAGCCCGATGTTGGGGCCGCGGGGTGCACGTCGGGCGCGGTGGGTCCGCAGGTGTGAAGAGCTCTCTGCTCATGGGAGGCGCGCGGGTAATGGGGGCGCACAGCTCGGGGATCCTGTTCGCGGGCCGCCGGCAGCGGGTGTTCTGACGGGACTCCGTGCTCTTTCCTAAAGCCTTCTGGAGGATCGGCTACAAAGGTTAAAGTTCACTTTCAGCATTTTCAGGCTTTATTGAGGGTCGCTGACTCTAAGAGCGCTTCCTGGAGGGCAGTTTGTGACATACTAACATCTAAGCAAACTTTGAAATAAAATTATTCCCGCCTGATTGTTTTGGGGTATGGTGAACAGTTTTTCTTGATTACGTTAGAGTTTTCAAGCCTAACAACTTTTGGCGACTTTTGGAGAAGCTGCACTGCTCTTAAGTTAAATGGTGATAGTTTTATTGCTAAGTCGTGTCCCAACTCTCGCGACCCCATGGACTGTAGACCTTCAGGCTCCTCTGTCCCTGGAATTATCCAGGCAGGAATACTTGAGTGGGTTGCCATTTGCTTCTCCAGGAGATCTTCTCGACCAAGGAATCAAACCCGAGTCTCTGGCATTGTAGGCAGATTCTTTACCAACTGAGCTACTAGGGAAGCTCCTAAGCTAAGTGAGCATTTAAAAAATACTTCTTTGAGCAGTTACCATAGACGCTCAAATATTTGAGAATTCTAGTTATAGTCATGGGCGTGGTTTCTTTGGTTTTTTGTTTGGTTTTGTGTCTTTGGTTATTTTTTGTTGGTTGGCTGGTTTTGGGATTTTTCGATTTCTTTGGGGTTGAGGGTCGGGGTAAAGTTTGCATTAGGAAGAGATGATATCCAAATCAGAAGTAACGTTTATTTCATGGTATTCTGGTATGCAGTGTTGAGGTTTAAAGTATCTGATCCTGGTTAAATCTTAGATTGGCTCTAGCAAATGGATATTTTTATTGAGAATAGTTTGGGTTTGTCCTGTGGGTTTTTTATGTGTTTTTTTTTTTTTTAGTACAATCTGCTTATTTAGCATGCTTCAAATCATAATAGATTGTAGTTAACACTGGTGTTTGGTCCAAGAAACAATGTTTTGTAACACAGAGATGGGTTGTCATTTTCCACAGAAATTTTTTCTTGAGTTAGTAAATTTCCATGTAAAACTCTCAGGAGTGACTTTTGCTATAGCAGTTTGGTCTCTGTAATGAGGAATAAAGCATATCATTTCACTGTTGAAGATAATGGCATATATTATAAAGATAGGAATCTGGTTCATAAAAGGAATTCGAGCTTTGAGTTTGGTGAATTAGTGTCCTCAATGAAACGGCTTGTCTCTTCAAAGAGAAGAGGGCCGATACCCACATGGTGATGACCAGGGTTATTTCCCTACACTGAACACCAAGAGGAAGGGGAGGAGACAGTGTGATTTTCAGAAGAATTGATGTTCATTTATCAACCATGTATCCTCGTTTCTTGCTGTTTGTTAATTCCCAAAGATATTAAACACGTGGTTCATGAACAGGATATTTGAATGGAAAAGGTCCTTTCAGTTCCCAGGCAAGTAACTGAATCCATTGTATAAGCGTTCATCTGCCTGTACCTTGGAAGTAACACTTCTCTAATGGATGAAGTGGGCAGAATAGGAGGGTGGTGGAGCTTTTTGGGGCAAGTTTTCCAAAAGTTGGAGCAAAGGTGAATCAGTTCCTTCAAAGGAACAGACTCATTAGATAGGAGAATTTGGAACTTAAGTTCTTTTGCAACATCATGTAGCTTGTTAGTAAAAATAATCCAGACCATAGAAAAATAAACATGGTCAAATGCTTATTGAATGAAAAGTAATGAAAGAAAAAGAACCTGCTGAAGATTTTTAATATCTGGTATTTGACCCAGATCAGTTGACTGAGTACAAATAAAAGTCAGTAAAGAAATCTTCCAGAGAGAGAATTTAGTCATTCAGCTGTGATGTGGACAAGAAACCTGATATATATTTATTAAAAATTAATCCCAACTAAAAAACTTTGTTAATTAGAGATAAATATGGATAAACTACAAGTAGTTTACTATGCTGTGTTTTCAAAGCAGGATCAAGTAATTAAATGTTACTCAAGTTTTCTCTGCAAAGTACTTTCTCAACATTATTTTTCAAATATTCTAATTCTGATTGCAGTGTGTATGAATCTCAGAGTAAAAACTGTTGAGGAATTGATATTATTTGAGGTGAAATTGCTGATTCAGAAGAGCAGGGTTAAATTGGAGGGTAAAACTGTCAGTAATACAAATTGATGTATGTCATTTTTAATGTATTAGATTGAGGGCAATTTAAGTTGATCATATAATTAGCATAATTGTGTGTATAATGGTTTATGCTCAATTACCACACAACTCCCCAAATTTCAGCAGTACAACCTTATGGTTCCCACATCACATCACTGGGTGGGTATTCACTTTGGGGAGACTCCATTCCTTCAGGTGGTCATTCAGGAACCCAGACTCCTCCCATGCTATACTGTGTCCATTCCCTTAGACCTCATCCCCATCTGCATCCATCAGCAGAAGGAGGCAAGAATATGGAGAAATGCATATGCAAGTTTTTGGTGAGCCAGCTCTGGAAGGATACAGGCCAGTTTCTCTGATGTTCTTTTGGCCACAATTCATTTCTGTGGCCACAAAGCGACTGGGGAGTCTTCCAACTGTTCTCCTCAGGAAGGGAGAAAAATTAAAATTGTTAGCAACCGTGAATAATTCATTTTGATATAATTAGTTTTGAAACCTTTTTTGGCTGTTTGCCATACACCTAGCGCTGTGCTAAGAGGAACATGAGAATTTATTGAGCAGCATCTTGATCTTGGAGGAGTTCTGAATACTCAGGTGAGAAGACAGAGTATGAAGTGTCTGCCATCCTAGGAGAAAGAGATTAAGAGAACCTGCTTTGAAAGTCCAGGGAGTGATTCTAGATTTGAAAGCTGCCTAGAAATGATAGGATTTGGACTCCACTTTCAGAGATGATCAAGATATGATTGTGAAGGAAGCTGGCATCAGGAGCTGTAGAAACAAGTCCTGTGATACAGGGTATCATAAAGAATATTATGTGGTCATTGTTCACTTGCTAAGTTGTGCTGGACTCTTTGTGACCCCATGGACTGCAACACATCAGGTTCCTCTGTATTCCACTACCTCCTGGAGTTTGCTCAAATATATGTCCATTGAGTCAGTGATGATATCTAACTATCTCATTCTCTGCTGCCCCCATCTCCTTTTGATTCCAGTCCTTCCCAGGATCACAGTCTTTTCCAATGGCTTTTCATATCAGATGGCCAAAATATTGGAGTATCAGCATCAGTCTTTCCAATGAATATTCAGGGTTACTTTCTTTTTGGTTTGAATGGTTGGATCTCCGTGCAGTCCAAGGGATTCTCAAGACTCTTCTCCACCACCACAGTTCAGAAGCATCAGTTCTTTGGCACTCAGCTTTCTTTACAGTGCAACTCTCATATCCGTATATGACTACTGGCAAACCATAGTTTTGACTATGTGGACCTTTGTTGGCAAATTGACGTCTCTGCTCTTTAATAGGCTGTCAAGGTTTGTCAGAGCTTTCCTACCAAGGCGTAGGTGTCTTTTAATTTCCTGACTGCTGTCACCATCTGCAGTGCTTTTGGAGTTCAAGAAAAGAAAATCTGTCACTGCTTCCACTTTTTCCCCTTTTATTTGCCATGAAGTAATGAGGCCAGGTGCCATAATCTTCATTTTTTGAATGATGAGTTTCAAGCCAGCTTTTTCATTGTCCTTTTTACCCGTATCAAGAGGCTCTTTAGTTCCTTTTCACTTTCTGCATTAGAGTGGTATCACCTGTATTTCTGAGGTTGTTGATATTTTCCCAGCAATCTTGCTTACAGCTTGTGATTCACCCAGCCTGGCATTTCACATGATGTTCTCTGCATGGAAGTTAAATAAGCAGGGTGACAATATACAGCCTTGTCATACTCCTTTCCCAATTTGGAACCAGTCCCTTCTTCCATGTTTGATGCTAGCTGTTGTTTCTTGACCCACATACAGGTTTCTCAGGAGTCAGGTAAGGTGGTCTGATACTCTCATCTCTTTAAGAGTTTTCCACAGTTTTTGTGATCCACAGGGTCAAAGGCTTTAGCATAGTCAGTGAAGCAGTAGTAGATATTTTTCTGAAACTCCCTTGCTTTTTCTATGATCTGATGATGTTGAGAATTTGATCTCTGGTTCTTCTGCCTCTTCAATACCCAGCTTGTACATCTGGAAGTTCCCAGTTCATGTACTGTTGAAGCATGACTTGAAGGATTTTGAATATAAACTTAAAGGAGCGAGTACAAGTTTACAGTAGTTTGAACATTCTTTCGCATTGCCCTTCTTTTGAATTGAAATGAACACATTCCTTTTCCAGTCCTGTGGCCACAGGTGAGTTTTTTTTAATTTGCTGATACATCAGGTGCAGCACCTTAACAGCAACGTCTTTTAGGATTTTGATTAGCTCAAGTGAAATTTCATCACCTCCACTAGCTTTGTTTGTAATAAGCTTTGCTAAGGCCCACTTGACTTCACACTCCAGGATGTCTGGCTCTAGCTGAGTGCCTACACCGTCGTTACCATGGTCATTAAGACTTTTTTCTATAGTTGTATGTATTCTTGCCACCTCTTTTTAATCTCTTCTGTTTCTATTACATCTTTACATTTCTGTTTTTTATAGTGTTTTATTGTGTCCATTTTTGCATGAAATGTTCACATAAATCTCCGATTTTCTTAAATATTATGCAGCCATTAAATTCCCATTTTATAAAATTACAAACGGATGGAATAACTACATTCATATTAAGTGAAAAAGACACCAGTAAGGTAAGGTAATTCCATTTTTTCAAATTCTGTGTAAATTTAGATAAAATCATATGTATATTTTGAATGAGAGTATTGTAATTTTCTGAACTGTTTTATTAATATAAACAGAAATGTATCATAAATTGCTTTGATAGAATAATTTCTATCCACCACACACAGAGCTGGGTGTAGACAGGTGATCCTAGCAGGTTCCCACAATCTCTCTGCTGGTGAGGTGGCAACAACCTCCTCTCTCCTCTCTGCTGTGGACCCAGGTCCTGGCTTAAGTCCTCAAGACAGAGTGAAGACACACATCCCCAAAACACTAAGCCTGACAGAGTTTGGTTTGCTCTAACAATAAGATCGCGAATGTGGCAAGTGTAAATGTTGACTTCTTTTGCTGAGAAAATCATGGAGCCATGCAGCACTGCTGCCATTTCAGAAAAAAGCCACCAGAGGGCAGTGTGGCTGCTTCTGACAAACTGTCTCATTCAAAACTAATCCAAGTTAGCCTCCATCAGAACATGTTTTATAAACTTACAGGACCTCTTTAAGGTATATTGATTTGCTTTTCTTCTTTAATCTTATTTGGAAGTTAATGGAAATTCACTACAAATAACAAACATAAAGTGAGCCACTGACTACGTTTTCCCTTGTGACATGTAGACATGCAAAATTATGTATCCAATCCCCGTCTTCATCCACCTCTGTCCCTTCCTCTCTATATCCATCTATAAACATCTGTGTACCCATCTTTTGATAATCTACATACCATATCAGATATTTTTCAATCATATTCTTACTTCTTTTTGATGTGAATGTTTCAGTAGTAAGTGGGCTGCTTATAAGACAGTGAGAAGCAGTGTGAACATGAGAAGTAGGTCTCAGTGGGAATCATCCAAACGGGGAGATCTGCTCAGCACAGCCAGGGTGAGGTCCATGCACACTGTCTCCTATCCTTAAAGCACTGAGTCTACCCTCTTGGGGGAACTTTGCTAAAATTTTGATTATTTTAAGGAATATCAGGGTTAAGATAATGAGTGATGGTTGTAGTAATTCTGGGGGAGAGAGAACGTTATGATGTTAATGACCTGGTACTCTGCCTCCAACAACCTTCATTCTTTTATCACCACTGCTTAGCCCTCTGGGAGCAGAGACTGCACATTTATTTTGACTGTTACAGACCTCCAGCCCAGTACTCGGCAAAGTAGATGTGCCAGTACTGCTGAATAAATGCTTTTGGGATCAGGACATGACAGATTTGAGAATGAATTTGAAACTGGGATTCTCCCAGACCTGTCCCAATAGGAGGTCATCGTAAATCAGCTACCTCCTCACTGGCAAGGCCCTGTATACCTGCTGGCCTTCCCACAGTACCTCTCAGACAGGATGTCCTTGGTCCTAGGAATTTCTCAGATCAAATGTTCTCTGACTCCTCTCATGCACTTTGGCCTCCTTAATTGTCCTGCTGTGTGACTCTCCACTCTAGGGCTCAGGGCTCCCCTCTGATACCCTTCAGGATGTAATGTCAGAATAGTAGATTCTGTGGAGCCAAGGCTTAATGATGTTCTTTGATTGACAAGTCAATAATTATATCGACAATGATAACTTCGACATGACTACCTTTTGTAGAAATAATTTTACTGATTCGTTTATGCTTGTCCTGTGTCTTCATTACACAGGCTTTTCTCTAGTTGTGGTAAACAGCGGCTCCTCTGTAGTTGCAGTGCAGGGGCTTCTCACTGCGGTGGCTCTTCTTGTTTTGGAGCAGGGGTCTAGAGCATTCGTTCTAGCTTCAGGAGTTGCCGCATGTGGGCTCAGTAGTTGCTGTTCTGGGGCTCTAGAGTACAGGCTCAATAGTTGTGGCACATGGGCTTAGTTGTTTCAATGGATGTGGGATTGATCCTGTGTCTCCTGCATTGGCAGGGAGATTTTCAACCACTGACCCACCAGGGAAGCCCATGACTGTATCTTAATGGTGTTGTTTTCCTTGAACAGTTAATTTTAAACTTGATGGCATAAAAAGAAATGTTTTTTCCCTAAGTCAGCATAGTTGCTGAATGTCAGCCTTTCTCTGATGATGCTGTAAAAACCTGATACACGCCAACAGAAACACAAGTAAATTGTGTCATGTTATAACGTGGTTTACCATAGTACAACTCTAAACGCTACTGTTATCCATTTGTGGTAGAGTAATTGTTTACTGGATATGAATATTGACCTGTCAAATTCCTCGTGCTTTGATGAAATTCAATACTTTTTTTTCCTACACTAAATACCAGGATGAAGAGTTCAAGACAGAATAGTTTTAAGATGAATTGTTTATTTCCCCAACATGCACTTGCTTTTCTTGATGTTTCTTTGTTCCCAGAGAAATGAGAGATGTGGTTACTAAGCAGGATATTTGAGAGGAAAAGATTCAGTTCCTCAGGAGGTGACTGGGAACCATTA
>CM035286.1:1009892-1031721 GCA_020226075.1 Hydropotes inermis | reverse complement strand
TTCCTACACTAAATACCAGGATGAAGAGTTCAAGACAGAATAATTTTGAGATTAATTGTTCATTTCCCCACCATGGACTCACTTTTCTTGATGTTTCTCTGTTCCCAGAGAAATGAGAGATGTGGTTACTAACCAGGATATTTGAGAGGAAAAGATTCAGTTCCTCAGGAGGTGACTGGGAACCATTTGATTGCTTTCATCTGTGTAGACCTTGGAAGCAGATGCGAGAAAATTCTTTTCTATTTTCAAATGAAGTTGAGAGTCCAGAGGGTGGACTCTTTGGGAAAAGAGTTCAAAAAGTGAATCAAAACTGAGTATCTGACAAAAAAGAGTATCTCTCAACGAAGTAGGCCTATTGGAAACCCACAGATTGACCTAGGGACACGTGGGGCATCATGGTGATTTCTAGGAAAAATAATCAACACCAATGAAACCTCCACATGGTATACATGTGTTACTAACTGAAAAATCGATGGTCAGTTGACCATCAGTTGATCAAGTACAAATAATGCCCATATAGAAATCTTACAAAAAGAAGAAACTCTTAATAAGGCACATCTATAAATCATAAATTATGATTTAGATAAGAAACCTTGCTATTCATTTAAAAAAAATTTATCCCAAATAAACCTGTTACAGTAAATTAAAAATAAATAATAATATCCAGGTCAGGAGTGCTGAGTTTGGAAGGTGGTTGCAAGGTCCAGCTCCATCTCCAGAGAGTGCACAGGAATGAGCGGAGCCAGATGTGTGGGTGGAGGCCTGGAGACACCAGAGCTCCCAGGACCCTTGCTGAGGGAAGAGAAGGTGGAGCCTGGGTCAGTCCTCAATGCCAGATGCCCCGGACCAGGGAGCAGCGCAGACAAGAGTAAGTGCAGCTCTATCCCCAGGCACTCACCGAGCGCCCCTGCCTGCCCAATGGCCAGAGGCCCCCGACTCCTCCAGCCCAGAGGAGCGCAAGCCTCACTTGGTCCTCAGCTCTGCGGCGTCTGCCACCAGCCGCAGGGTGAGGACACTGGGCTGGGGCCCCAAGGCGGTCGTGGAGCGGTGGGCCCCCCATGCGCTTGCAGCCCTACCTGCCCGGCGCCTCTCGAGTCTCCTCTCGGAGGGGCTGCCCCACGACCACGGGAGGCGGCGTCTGGGTCTGCAGACGCTGCCTGGGCCCAGCCACTGCGGGCGCGTGTATCCGGGATGGGGGTACCGCCGAGGAGAACGAAATTGGAGCCGCCGTGTGTGTGTCAGGAGCGCTGGGTCTGCTGATGTGAAGGGGTCTCTGCTCTGTTGATGCGTGCTGGTGATGGGGGCACACAGCTCAGTGATCCTGTTCGCTGGCCGCTGGCAACTGGTGTTCAGATGGGACTCCCTGCTCTTTCCGAAAGCCTTCTGGAGGATCAGGTACAAAAGGTTAAAGTGCACTTTCACACTGAGTGTTTTCGGGATTTATTGACTGACTGTGACTAACTCACTGAGCGCTTCAAGGAGGGTAATTCATGACATGCTAACACCTAAGCAAAGTTTCAAGTAAAAGCAGTCCCTGCCTTTTAATGTTTTTGCATATGGAAAGCTTTTTGAACATTTTGTTTTTGTTTCTGTTCATCTTTTCCAGCAACAGACCATTGAGAGATGGCATTACTCTAAGTTAAAGGAGCATTTAAAACTTATTTCTGCACAGTAATCATAGATGCTAAAGTATTTTCAAATTCTAGCATCTACAGAGAGCTCAGTTGTTGTTTTGTAAATTTTTCTTGAAGGGAAGGCTTTCGAATCCAGAGAAATGTCCATTTCATGAAATTGTGGTGCACCCTTCTGCAATTTTGAATACCTAATCCAGGGGAATTCCAGTTTTTTTTTCCAGAAAATGCATATTTTGTCTGAGAATACTTTGGGTTTTGTTCTGTGGTTTTTTACGTGCTGTTTGTTGGTTCCTACATCAGTTGAGTTCAGTTCAGTCGCTCAGTCGTGTCCGACTCTTTGCGACCTCATGAATTGCAGAACGCCAGGCCTCCCTGTCCATCTCCAACTCCTGGAGTTTACTCAAACTCATGTGCATCGAGTGGTGATGCCATCCAGCCATCTTGTCCTATTTCGTCCCCTTTTCCTCCTGCCCCCAATCCCTCCCAGCACCAGGGTCTTTTCCAATGCGTCAACACTTTGCATGAGGTGGCCAAAGTATTGGAGTTTCAGCTTCAGCACCAGTCCTTCCAACAAACACCCAGGACTGTTCTCCTTTAGGATGGACTGGGTGTATCTCCTTGCAGTCCAAGGGGACTCTCAAAAATCTTCTCCAACACCACAGTTTAAAAGCATCAAGTTTTCAGCGATCAGCTTTCTTCACATTCCAGCTCTCCCATCCATACATGAACACTGGAAAAACCATAGTCTTGATTAGATGTACCTTTGTTGGCATAGTAATGTCTCTGTTTTTAATATGCTACCTAGATTGGTCATAACTTTCCTTCTATGCAGTAAGCGTCTTTTAATTTCATGTCTGCAATCGCCATCTGCAGTCATTTTGGAGCCCCCCAAAATAAAGTCTGACACTGTTTCCCACTGTTTCCTCATGTATTTCCGATGAAATGATGGGACCAGATGTCATGATTTAGTTTTCAGAATGTTGAACTTTAAGCCCACATTTTCACTCTCCTCTTTCACTTTCATCAAATACCAGACCACCTGACCTGCCTCTTGAGAAACCTGTATACAAGTCAGGAAGCAACAGTTAGAACTGGACATGGAACAACAGACTGGTTCCAAATAGGAAATGGAGTACCTCATGGCTGTATATTGTCACTCTGCTTATTTAACTTATATGCAGAGTACATCATGAGAAATGCTGGGCTGTAAGAAGCACAAGCTGGAATCAAGATTGCCAGGAGAAATATCAATAACCTCAGATATGCAGAAGACAGCACCGTTATGTCAGAAGGTGAAGAGGAACTAAAAAGGCTCTAGATGAAAGTGAAAGACTTACCTACTTAGGAGGCTTCAAAACAATCTAATTAAAACTAGTGATTGGTGCAAACTACTATGCTTTGTAACACAGAGATAGGTTGTCTTTCTCTATCAAAATTGTTTTTTGAGTTAGCAAATTTTTCCCTTGGAACAGTCAGGAATGACTTTTTATAACCCTGCAGTTCTGACTCTGATAATTAGGAAGTACGTTGTTTCACTGTTAAAATAATGGCAGACATTTCAAAGATGGACAACAGGTACACAAGAAAAATTCGAGTACTAAGTTGGGTGCATTGGTTTCTGCAATAAAACTGAGTTTCTCTTCTAAGGGAAAAAGAAGGAAAACCACCTGGTGAAGACCACGGGCTTTTTCCATACACCAAACACCCAGAGGAAGGGGAGAAGGTGGAGTGATTCTCAGAGGGATGGGCCGTTGTTTTCATTTACAAACCACAGACTTCCTTTTCTTGATGTTTCTTGACTCCCAAAGAAATTAGAAGTGTGGTTCCATACCAGGATATTTGAATATGAAATATCCTTTCAATTCCTAGGCAGGTGACAAGATCCATTGTGTAGCTTACATCTCCCTGAACCTTGTAAGTAGCTCTGAGTCATCTTCTCTATTGAGTTAGGCAGAAAGGGAGAGTGGTGGAGCCTTGTGGGGTGCAAAGGTTCCAAAAGCTGGACTAAGACTTAATCACCCTATTCAAAGAAATAAATTGGATGCCAGAATTTTGATCTTAAGGCCTCTTGCAACATTACGGAAATCATTTGTAGTGGAAGTATTCCACACCATATAAAACTCCATGAGATCAAATGTATTATGGACTGAAAATTGATAAAAGGGAAAGAACATTTTGAAATTTTCTGATAGATGATATTTGACCCAAGTCAGTCAACCACATACAAGTACTGATCACTAAAGAATCTCCCAAGAAGGATATTTATAGTCATTCAGCTGTGATGTGGTTAAGAAACCTGTCATAAATGAATCCAAACAGAAATATTTTCAATTAGAAATAAATATGGATAAACCACAAATAGTTTGCTGTGCTGTGTTTTCGAATCAAGATGAAGGAATTAAAATCTCCTATTGAAGTTTTCTCTTGAAAATACTTTCTCTACACTGTATTTCAAATATTATTATAATTCTTATTGCAGTTTTTATTAAGTTCAGAATATAAAATTTGGAGGAATTGAAGTTCTCTGAGTTCAAATGACTGAGTCAGAATTAACAAGGTGAACCTGGATGTTAAAACTACTAATGGTACAAAATTTACTTTTGTTATTTAAATGTACTTTATTGATGGCTATTTAAGTGCATCCTATGATTAACATTTTCGTGGGTATAACAGTTTATGTTGAATTATCAAATAACTTAAAATTTCAGAAGCACATCACTCTGTTTCCCACATGACAGTGCTGAGTGGGTGTTCACCCTGGGGAGACTGCATTTCCTCATGTGGTCATTCCGGAACCAAGACTTCTCCTATCCTTGGCCTCTTCCATCCCAAAGATCTCATCCCCATTTGTATCCATCAGCAGAAGGGGCAGGGACTTGAAGAAATGCCTGTGGGAGGTTATAAATGGCCAGGATGCAACATCAGTTTCTCTCCAACTTCATTGGCTATGATGTGGTCCTGTGGCCACAGAAGAAGTTGGGAAGTATTCCAGTGGTGTGTCCCTGGAAGGGCAGTGAATTTTCATGGAAAATCAACTTTGTCTAAGTAGAAGTAAAATAGTAACCCCCAAGGAAAAGTAAAAATGAGAGAAATTCTTTAAGAGAGCTTAGAAAATATACCCATTCTAGCTAACAGAGACCCCAAATAAAACAGAGTCATGCGGTCATAACAGAACTGAGATGAAGTAATGTTCTCAGAGTTCTTAGAAACGCACAAACAAAAGCTCTGAAGAGTTCTGATTCTGCTAAGGGTCCTACCAGTGAGCACTCTGAAGGAGAAGTGCTGTTGACCACCAGTCATGGCAGACTGCGTTCCAGCTGCAAGGATTTGTGCTTAGGCTGCACAGGGCCATTTAACCCGCTTACAAGTCTCCCAGCTGAGCATTCTGGGGCTTTTGCTTTTTAAAACTTCTTCCCTCCCTTCAGCCCGGGAATGTGCTTTCAGTTATAGGCAAGAATTGTGTGTCCCCAACTTGCAAACTTTGTGGACAGTACCCTGTCCGTTTGCTTCATGTAACACTGATTGTTTTCTGGAATTTATTTATAATTTTACGATGACATCAGCAATAACAAGTAACTCATTTACAACTATTATGTTTCAAATATCTACTGAATACTTACCATACAATGTGTACTGTGCATAGAGAAGACTGAGAATTGACTGAGCAGTGTCTTGGTCTGTGAGGAGTTCTTAAAGGAGAGGAGACATGGTATGTAGGGCCTGATTTCCTAGCAGAAAGGATAAAAGAGAACTTGCTTTGAAAATTCAAGAAATGATACTAGATTTTGACATTGCCTGGAGCTGATAGGTTCTGGACTCCACTTTCAGAGATGAACAAGATATGTTCAGAGGAAGCTGGCATCAGGAGCTGTAGAAACAGGTCCTGTGATAAAAGGTATCATAAGGAATATTTGCAGCTATTAAGGTCACAGTTTTTAAATTTATAAATGGATAGAATAATTGCTCATATGAAGTGAAAAGGTCACCGGTAATATCAGGTAATCCCAGTTTTTAAAATGCTATGTAATTATAGGTGAAATTATGCAGAGTATTTTGAATGACATTTTCCCAAATTTCTAAAATATTTTGTTAACATTATCAGAAAAAAGCTATGAAAATTCTTTGGTTAGATAGACTAATCTCTACACTATACACACAGAGCTGGGGTATAGGAAAGTGATCCCACCCAGCAGATTCCCACCATTTCCCTGCAGGTAACAAGAGGTGGCTACCTCCTCTCTATTCTCTGTTGTGGTCCCAGGGCTAAACTCAGGGAATCAACCATCACTCTCTGAAATTCTGCACTTGGAAAGTGATGTATTGTTTCATAGTCAAGACAACGATTTCCACTAGATGGCTCCCCCCAAACATTGAGACTTGTAGGATTTGGTTTACTCTCATAGCAAGACTGTGAAGGTGGCAACTGATTGTGGCCTCTTTGGCAGACAGACCCATGGAGCCCTGCAGTGCTCCTGCTATTTCTCAAAGGGCCACCAGAGGGCAGTGTGTAGCTCCTTATGGAAAACACTGCAAGGAGATCCAACTAGTCAATCCTAAGGGAAATCAATCCTGAATATTCATTGGAAGGACTGAGGCTGACGCGAAAACTCCTGTAGTTTGGCCACCAGATGACTAGAACCAACTTATTGGAAAACACCCTGATGCTAGGGAAGATTGAAGGCGGGAGGACAAGGGGACGACAGAGGATGAGATGGCTGGATGGCATCACTGACTCAATGGACATGAGGTTGTGTAGCATCTGGTAGTTGGTGATGGACAGGGAAGCCTAGTGTGCTGCAGTCCATGTGGTTGCAATGAGTCAGACATCACTGAGCCACTGAACTGACTGACTGCCCCATTCAAAAGAGTCCTTTTCAAGGTAAACTTCCTCAGAACATGTTTGATAAACTTAAGAGAATTTCTTTAAAATATATTGACATGCTTTTCATCTCCAGTTTCATTTGGAAACTAGTGAAAAGCCATTACAAGGAACACATGTAAGGTGAGCCACTGTTTGAAGGTTGTCCCTTGTGACACATATGTGGCTCAGTCTCTCAGTCAAGGCCAACTTTTTGTGATCCCATGAACTACAGACCAGGCTCCTCTGTCCATGGGATATTCCTGGCAAGTATACTGGAAAAGGTTGCCTTTCCTACTCTAGAGGCATCTTCTCGACCCAGGGAAGGAACCCATATCTCATGTGTTTCCTGCATTGGAAGGTGGGTTCTTTTCCACTGCACCAGCTGGATATCGATTGGTGAAATTCTGTTCCCACCCCTTTGTTTCTTCTTCTCTCCACCTCATCCATCTAAAGGTAACGATCTCTCTGAAACTCCTTTGGAAAATCTATGTAACATTATCAGAGATAGTTCTCAGTCATGCTGATCCTTCCTTGGGATGTCAGTGTTTGTGTAGCAAATCATCAGCTCCTATGACACTGGGTATGTCCCTGACTCCTGGGAGACAGCGTTCATGTGGACAGGAGGTCTCAGTGGGAGTCAGTCCAGGGGGAGCTCTGCTCAGCACAGCCAAGGCCAGCCCACATTTTCTTCTATCCTCAAAGCACTGAGAATGCTTCATTCCCCACCACGTATCTGCCCCACCCCCAGGGAACTTGGCTAAAGTCCTGTATATGCTGAGGAATCATCGGCATCAGAAGAATGAACAGTGGATTTAATTATTGTGAGATAAAGATGAGGTTCTGTGTTTTCAGTTCTTATATTTATGTGTCTTGATTCACTCTTTTATTATTTTAAATTTTAATTATAACATCATTCTTTACAATGCTGTTAGTTTCATCTGTGCAGCAAAGTGAATCAGTTATATATATACCCTCTTATTTTAGATTCTCTTCCCATGTAGGTTATTACAAAGAATTGAATAGAGTTCCCTGTGCTTTCCAGTAGATCTTTAACTATTTTATGTATAGTAAAGTGTATTTGTCAATCCTAACTTATCCTTCACCCTTCTTTGGTAACCATATGTATGTTCTCTACATCTGAGACTCTATTTCTGTAAATAGGTTTACCTGTACCATTCCTTTAAATTCCATATGTAAGTGACATAATATGATATTAGTCTCTCTATACTGGACTTCACTCAGTATGACAATCTGTAGGATCATCCATGTTGCACACATAGCATTATTTTTTTCTTTTTAAGAGACAGTAATATATCATTGTAAATATGAGCCTCATATTCTTTATCTATTCCTCCATTGAGGAACATTTATTTGCTTCTGTCTTCTGGCTATTGTAAATAGTGCTGCAACGGACTTTGGGGATCATGTATCTTTTCCAATTATGGTTTTCTCTGGATATATGCCCAAGAGTAAGATTATTATTTCGTATGGCAAGTCTTATTTTAATTCTTTTAAGAACCTTCATACTGTCAGACACAACTGAGCAACTGAACTGAACTGATACAGTTTTCCATTGTGGCTGTACCAATCTATATTCTCACCAACAATGTATAAGGCTTCCCTTTTCTCCACACCCTCTCCAGCATTTATTGTTTGTAGATTTTTTGATGATGGCCATTCTGACTGGTGTGAGCTGATACATCATTGTACTTTTGATTTGTATTTCTCTAATACTTAGCGATGTTCAGTGTCTTTTCATGTTCCTCTTGGGCACCTGTATGCCTTCTTTGGAGAAGAAGGCATAGGTCTTCCTTATTTAGGTCTTTCACCTATTTAATGATGGCAGATACTAATTTCTATATATTTTTTTTAATGTTGAGCTAGAGGAGCTGTTGCATATTTTGAAAATTAAACCAGTGTTGGTCACTTCATTTGCAGATATTTTCTTCCTTTCTGTGGGCTCGTTTCATTGTGGGAGAAGACTGTAGCCCAGGGGTCAGTTTTTAAGTTTGATTAGGTTGCATGTTTTTATTTTTGTGTTTCTTTTCATCACTCTGGGATGTGGCTTATAGAAGATCTTTCTGCAATTTATGTCTGAGAGTGTTCTGCCTATGTTTTTCTCTTACATTTTTATAGTGCCTAGTCTTACATTTAGATATTTAATCCACTTGGAGTTTATATTTATGTGTGGTGTTAGAGATTGTTCTGATTTTATTCTTTTACATGAAACTGTCCACTCTTCCCAGCTCCACTTATTGAAGAGACTGTCTTTTCTCCATTGTATATTCTTGTCTCTTTTGTAGTAGATAAGGTGAAAATAGGTGTGTAGGTTTCTCTCTGGATATGTCTCTTGATTCATTTTCCAGTTAGCCTTTATAAACCTTGTTTACACAGTTCCAGCCACATCATGAAAAATGCTGGACTGGATGAAACACAAACTGGAATCAAGATAGGTGGGAGAAATAACAATAACCTCAGACCTGCAGATAAAACCACACCTATGGCAGAAAGAGAAGAACTAAAGAGCCCCTTGATGAAAGTAAAAGAGGAGAGTGAAAAAGTGGCTTGAAGCTCAACATTCAGGAGACTAAGATCATGGCATCCGGTCCCATCATTTAATGGCAAATAGATGGGGACACAGTGACACACTACATTTTAGGCCCCAGAATCCCTGCAGACAGTGACTGCAGCCATGAAGTTAAAAAACGCTTGCTCCTGTGGAAAAGTTATGACCAACCTAGACAACATGTGTAAAAGCAGAGTCATTACTTTCCCAACAGAGGTCCATCTAGCCAAAGCTGTGGTTTTTCCAGTAGTCATATATGGATTTGAGAGTTGGACTATTAAGAAAGCTGAGCACTGGAGAATTGATGCTTTTGAACTGTGGTGCTGAAGAAGACTCTTGAGAGTCCTTGGACTGCAGGGAGATCCAACGAGTCCATCTCAAAGGCAATCAGTTCTGAATATTTGGTGGAAGGACTGATCCCAAAGCTAAAACTCCAGTACTTTGGCCACCTGATGTGAAGAGCTGCCTCATTTGAAACGACCCTGATGCTAGGAAAGATTGAAGATGGGAAGAGAAGTGATCAACAGAGGATGAGACGGTTGGATGGCATCACCAACTCAATGGACATGAATATGAGTAAACTCCAGGAGTTGGTGATGAACAGGAAGTTCTGCGTGCTGAAGTCCACGGGGTCGCAAAGAGTCTGACACGACTGAGTGACTGAGCTGAACTGAGCCTCATTCCTTGGCATATGGATGTTAAGTTCCCCCAGCACCGTTTTGGGGAATACTGTCTTTTCTCCATTGAATGATCTTACCACTTTTGTCAAAAATCGTTTGACCATATGTGTGAAGGTATTGCTGGGCTCTGAATTCTTTTCCATTAATTTATAATTTTATCTTTATAACAGTACCAGACTGTTGTCACTACTGTAACTTTGTGATAATGTTGAAATCAAGGAATGTGTGTCCTCCCATATTGCTTTCTTGCTGAAAATTGGTTGGCAGCTTGGGCATTAATTAGGTATTAATTAGTGAATTTTACTTAGTTCAGTAGTGAATTTTAGGATAGGTTTTTTATTTTAGGTGACTTTTTTATTTCTGTGGGGTTTTGATAGGGATTGAATTACAATTGTATATTACAGAGGCTGATATGGAAATCTTAAAAGTGGTAAATCTTCTAATCCATGAAAATAGAATCTGTATCATACACTTTATTTGCAGCATTTGGAAGGTTTCACTGTGCAAATCTTCACCTCCTGAGTTAACTGTTCAGTGCTGTGCTTAGTTCCTCAGTCATGTCCAACTCTTTGTGACCCCATGGACTCTAGCCCTCCAGACTCCTATGTCCATGGGGATTCTCCAGGCAAAAATACTGGAGTGGGTGGCCATGCCCTCCTCCAGGAGATCTTGCTAGCCCAGGGATCAAACTCAGGTCTCCCGCATTGCACTCAGATTCCTTACCATTTGAGCCCCCATGGGAGTTCAGTAATATATTCTTTCTAATGTATTTGTAAATGCGGTCATTTTCTGAATTTCCCTTCCAAACTGATCCTATTACTACACAGAAATGCAAGTGAATTTCAGTGTTAATTTTTGTACCATGTTACTTTGCTGAATTCATTTATTATTTAGAACATTTTTGTGGCGTCCTTAGGATTTCTACTTATGAACTCATGTCACATGTGAACATAGATAATTCTACTTCCATTTTTTATCTTTGCATGTTGGTGATTTATGCATTAATTCAACTTATTTTCTTATATGTCTTTGCTGACAGGCATGTCTAAAACTACAAGTACTATTGCTTATAAGTGGTAAAACCCAGAATTGTTACATGCTTCCTGAAGTCAAAGGAAAGATGTTCCATGTTTCACCAATGACTGTGCTGTTGGCTATGGGTTTTACATGGATGGTATTATTATGTCACGATAATTTCCCTCAAATTTAATTTGTCAGGTGAATTTAGCATTAAAAGGTGTTTAATTTATTCAACTCTTTTTTCTATTTAGTGAGATGAACATGTTTTTTCCCCTTTATTCTGTTAATGTGTGTGCTATCCAGATCCATTTTAATAGGTTGAGGCATTCTTGCATTCCAAAAAGAAATCCCACTTGTTCATGGTGTATAATTCTTATTATTTGCTGTTGTTGCAGATAAGTCATGTCCAAGTCTGTGTGACCAAACAGACGGCAGCCCCCCAGGCTCTGCTGTCCCTGGGATTCTCCAGGAAAGAACACTGTAGTGGGATGTCATAGATAGCTATAAATGATTATTATATAAAGAGATATATATGCACTTCCAACTTCTGCTCAGGCTTCCAGAATCCTGGAAGAGCGGCAGGTGATGGCCAGGACATTGCACTGAACCATAGAGATTTATGCTTCTTTTTAGTCATTGATGACTGATATTACTGATCCATGAGTGTTCTTTCACACAGTCAATGACTGTCTGACTTAGACCTGCATCCCCCCATCTCCTGCCTCTGTTTCTCACCCTCTACTCCTTCCTTTTGAGATTCACTCACATCTTCCTTCAATACACCATTCCTCATTCTCAGTGAGAGTCTAAGAGAGGCAAACACTGTAGTCTTTCTCATCTGAAAATATTCTTAATTTGTTTTTATTCCTAAGTGATAGTTTGTGTGTTAGTAGCTCAATCATGTCTGACTCTTTGTGACCTCATGGACTGTGTAGCTCAGCAGCCTCCTCTGTCCATGGAATTCTCCAGTAGGTTGCCATTTATTTCTCCAGGGAATCTTCCCAACCCAGGAATTAAAGCTGGGTCTCCTGCATTGCAGGCAGGTAGTTTAAAATGAAAAATTCAGACTGTCTCTGCACAAGGAACCACAGAGCCCCATGGGGCCACCAGAGGGCACTGTCTGAGACCTGCATCCACCCATCTGCTGCCTCTGTGTTTTTCTGCCAATGACAACCACACTGCCCCATTTAAAAGGGGCCCTTTCCTAGGTAGTCTTCATCAGGAAATGGCAATGGACTCCAGTATTCCTGCCTGGAGAATTCCATGGACGGGAGAGCTTGGTGAGTTACAGCCCATGGGGTCACAAAGAATCGGACATGACTGAGTAACACACACACACACACACACACACACACACACACACACACACAATATGCTTTGGAAAACGTCAAAATCCAGGACAAGTAAAACCGCAAGGTGAGCCTGTGACTGGAAGTTTTCCCTTGTGACACATTAAAAGCATTTTAAAGTCCATGTCTAAAAACTCAATCACTGTCCACCTCTGTACCCTCCTTCCTTCATTCATTTATAAAACCTGTCTATGAAAAATATCTTTTCACAATCTGTGTAATGTGTTAGACATACTTTTGAAACATGTTGCCCCTTCTTTCTGATGTGAATATTTGGGTGGCACTCTGTTTATGAGATCTAATCTCTTAAATCTCTTAGTCTCTCCCACTGTATAATTGTAAGGGACTTGATTGTAGGTCGTATTGGAATGGTCTAGTGATTTTCTCTACTTTCTTCAATTTAAGCCTGATTTTTTTAATAGGAGCTCATGATCTGAGCCACAGTCAGCTCCCAGTCTTGTTTTTGCTGACTATGTAGAGCTTCTCCCTCTTCGGCTGCAAAGAATATTATCAATCTGATTTTTGTATTGACCACCTGCTGATGTTCATGGATAGAGTCATGTCTTGTGTTGTTGTAAATGGGTGTTTTCTATGACCAGCATGTTCTCTTGACAAAACTCTGTTAGTCTTGGCCCTGCTTCATTTTGCACTACTAGGCCAAACTTACCTATTATTCTGGATATCTCTTGACTTAGTCCTTTTGCATTCCAATTCTTTATGATGAAAAGGACATCTTTTACTTTCCTTTTCTTTTTTTTTCAGTGTTAGTTCAAGGACTTCTTTTAGGTCTTCAAAGAACTGATCAACTTCAGCATCTTTGGCAGTAGTGTTTGGGCATAGGTGAGGATTACTGTGATATTGAATGGTTTGCCTTGGAAACGAACAGAGATCATTCTGCCATTTATGAGACTGCACCCAAGTGCTGCATTTTGGACTGTTTTGTTGCCTACAAGGCCTGCTCCATTTCTTCTAAGGGATTCTTGCCAACAGTAGTAGATGTAATGGTCATCTGAATTAAATTCACCCATTCCAGTCCATTTTAGTTCACTGATTCCTAAGATGTCGATGTTCACTCTTGCCATCTTCTGCTTGACCACATCCGATTTACCTTGATTCATGAACCTAATATTTCAGGTTCCTATGCAATACTGTTCGATACTGCATAGAACTTTAATTTCACCACCAGACACAGTCACAATTGAGCATCATTTCTGCTTTGGCCCAGCCACTTCTTTCCCTCTGGAGCTGTTTTAGTTGCCCTCCACTCTTTCCCAGTTTAGCATACTGAATGCCTTCTGACCTGGGGGCTCATCTTGCAGTGTCATATCTTTTTACCTTTTCTTACTGTTTATGGTGTTCTCCAGACAAGAATACTGAAGTCGGTTGCCATTTCATTCCCTAGTGGACCATATATTGTCAGCACACTTCATTATGACCCATCCATCTTGGGTGACTCTGTGTACCATGGCTGATGGCTTCACTGAATTGTGAAAACCCCTTCATCACTACAAGGCTGTGATCCATTCCAGTACCAAACTGTTTTGATTACTATAGCTTTGCAGTAAGTTTTGAAATCGGTAATGGTGTTCTCCAATATTACATTTTATTTTTTTTGACTGTTTGGCTATTTTGGGGTCTATTAGTTGTGAAGTGTTTTAAGATAGGCATTTGGGTTTAGGGTGGAATTTTGATCAGGATTGCATTGGAATTATAAATTTTGATGGTTAGTATTGAGATCTTAGCAATAAGTCTTCCAGTGCATGAAAACAGGTTTTGTGTCATTTAATATCTTCACAAAGTTTGACATTTCACTGTGCAAGTCTTCACTTTTTTGGTTCAGTTAATCACTAAGTAGTTTATTCTTCCTGAAACAATTGTAAACAAAACTGTTTTCTTAATTTCCTTTTCACTTTGATCATTAATGTACAGAAATGCCACTGATTTTCAGCTTTGACATTGGTGAATGTCCTTGTTACTTTGCTGAATTAATTTTTTTATTTATAACATTTTTTTGTGTGTGGCATACTTAGGATTTCTACATTTGACATTATGTCATGGGTGGACATAGATAATTCTACCTCTTTTCAGATTGAAATTCCACTGATTTATCTGTCTGTCTGTATGTATACCTTTCGTGACTGTTATGTCTAAGACTCTCAGGGCTCTGTTGCATAGAAGTGGCAAAAACCAGCATTCTTATCAAAGGAAACATTTTCAGACTTCATCATTGGCTGTGATGTTGGCTGTGAGTTTTACTTGTCTGTGTTTATTCACTTGTGTCCAACTCTTCACGACCTTTTGCCCTGTAGCCCACCAGGCTCCTCTTTCCATGGGACTCTCTAGTCAAGAGTAGTGGAGTAGGTTGATGTTTCGTACTCTAGGGGATCTTCCTGATCCAGGGATTGGAACTCTGTCTCTTGCATCTCTTGCTTTGCAGGCAGATTCTTCCTGCTGAGCCATCAGGGACTTTAATTTTAGGTTGGTAGTTTCCTTCAAGTGTTATCTGTCAAGTTTTTTTTTTTTAATTATGAAAAATTTTTGAATTTTTCAAATTGCCCTCTCTGCATTAAATGAGATCATGGTTTTTCCCTACGTCATGTGAATGTGGTGCATTGTTGCTTGCTTGCTTGCTAAGGAACTTCAGTCATGTCCTACTCTGTGCGACCCCCATGGGCAACAGCCCACCAGGCTCCTCTGTCCACAGGATTCTATAGAAAAGAACACTGGAGTGGGTTGCCATTATCTTCTCCAACGTGGTGCATGATACCAATGCATTTTACAATGATGACACATTCTTCCATTCCAGAAAAAATCACACTTGTGTATAATGTACAATTCTTATTATATGGATTGATATAAATGATTACTTTTATATGTATATATACATATAGATAGATAGACAGACAGACAGACAGACAGACAGATAGATAGATAGATAGATAGATAGATAGATAGATAGATAGATAGATATACACATATGCTCACAACTTCAGCTCTGTCTTCCTAAACCCAGGTAGAGTGGCAGGTGGCCAAGACACAGCACTGGACCACGGAAGTCAATGCTTCTAATTTCTCATGATCACTAACACTGCTGATCCATGGGTATTGTTTCACAGTCAGTGACTATCTGGCTTAGAACTGCATCTGCCCACCTCCTGCCCCCGTGTCTCACTGCACTGCTTCCTTCTGCGACTCACTCTAACTACATCCTTCCTCACTCTCAGGGAAAGCCTGAGAGAGGCAAATGCTTGTAGTCTGAAAATGTGTTCATATGAAATTTTTCTTATTTTGCTTTTATTCTTGAGTGATAGTTTAGAATGAAAAATCTACAGACCATTTCTGTGATGTTTCCTTTGGCATCTGAAGCTGCTTTTCCCTTGTGTTCCCTGCTACATTGTGACTGGTGATTGGTCTCCTGTTGGGTCTCACTTGGTCTGCCTTCCCTGCTCTGTGATAAAGTCTCCAGTTGTCTTTAATATTCCACAGTCCATGACTATAGGGTGAGGTTTGAGCAACCTCCATACTGTTCTCCATTATTTGTGTGTTTCATAGTGTCTTATTCATTGATGATTCCAGTAGTGTCTTTTAGGACTTTAACAGGTTTATAGGAATTTCTTTTATATTGTAGTCAAATTATTCTATTTCATGAAGCACTTGAGGTCTAATCCTCCCATGGTAGTCTCTGCTGACCATTGTTCATGGTGCCATAAAGGCATGTTTTGCTGACACTGGATCCTTGCTGGTTTGTAGGGTTTGATATGTTTATACATATGTTTTTTGTTGTTGTTGTTGTTGTTTTTACTCATATGATGAAGTTAAAATTTCTACCTGTTGTCACTTATGTTAAGTGGTATTTTGGTTTTCAGTCAGGAAAGGATTTTTAATTTTCTCAAATGCATTCCAGGGCCTATGGAGTAGAACATTTAGAATTCTTCTTAAGTATCATTTCCTTCGTGTTCCTCCCAACACAAAGATGTCACTTATCAGTCCATTGAAAATAAAACATCCCCCACTCCCTGCCTTCACCCTCTTCCTTTGCTTAGTGATATCCATAGCAATGATAGTCAGACATTGGCTGCCTGAATCAGAGGCAGTTTTATTCCGTCTGGGCTGCTGTAACAAATACCATAGACCAAGTAGCATGTGAACAGCAGAAATGTACTTCTTAACAGTTATAGGTGCTGAGAATTCCAGGATCAAGGTGAATGCAGGTTCCATGACTAGAGAGGGACCACTTTCTGCTTCACAGGAGGATTGTTTTCAGTGCACTCCCACCTGTCAGAAGAGAGGAGGGTCTCTTCCAGGCCTGTTTTGCAAGAGCACTCTTCTGCCTTGAGGGCTCTGCCTCTGACTTAATCACATCCACTGGCCCCACCTCCTCATACCATCACCTTAGAGCTTGAAATTTCAGCATATGAATGACTCCTGAGGGCCCTGTGCATGCTAAGTACAGGAACAGAGGTACCCACACCTGCCTGTTTCCTGGGAGGGCTCCGTACATGTGCAGTGCAGGGGCTAAATGAGGACCCACTCCTATTTGAGGTATTTTTTATATGTCAGTAATTTTTATCTGTCTCATCTATTTTGAAAATATATTTTCACATCTGTCACTTACTATAACCTCATTTGTCTCCTTTTTCCTTTATGGAAACTGTGCTTTTTTTCTTTTTCCAATAAAAACTTGAATTTTGTATTTTTTAGCAAGATTGAAGTTACACAGAGCAATCGTTCACCCTAGGAATAGAAGGGAAAATTTGACACAGTGGAAATGAAGGATGAATTAAACATGGAAAACCTAAAAGTATCAGTTGGAAAGTACATACTCTGCTTCACTGGTACAATAAATGTTGTGTTTTCAAAAAGGAAAGTATTATTTTTCTATATGGAAATAAATGAACCCTGTGAAACCAATAAAAATTAGTATAGTATGAATAAAACTAGAAAACCTGTATAAAACTGAATTATGAGAAGATACTGAACAATTTCATACCTATAAATTTGACATGATAGGCTACATGAATAATTTTCTGAACAACAAAAATTACCAAATTTCAATCTAGAGTGGACAGAAACTTCAAACAGACCACTTTCGTAAAATTATTTTAACAGTTGCTCACAGATTCATTTAGGGATGGCCTGAGGAACTGATTCCTTTGAACCGTTGGAAAACTGCAATTTATTTTACAAAGGTACTTTTACCCTTGCCGTAGCATCAATAAAAAAAATCCCCATTTTTAGAACTGTGCCTTGCTTAAGTTTAAAACAACACAGAGCTTATTTATTTTATAGGTAGAAGTTTGTGTCTCTTAATCCTTTAACCCATCTTGTCTATACTCCTCACCACTAGCAACTATGTGTTTGTTCCTTATATCTGTGAGTATGTTTCTGTTTGATTACTTCTTGTTTCCGTTTTATTTTTATTTATTTATTCATTTAGTCCCTGCCACATAGCTTTCAGGATTCTAGTTCCCCAAGCAGGGAGCAAACCCAGGCCCCCTGCAGTGCGTGTGTGGAGTCCTAACCACTAGATCACCAGGGATTTTACTGTTTTGTTTTCAGGAGTCCAGAAATAAATGATAACATACAGTAAGTATTTGTATTTTTTTTATTTATTTCACTAAGCATAAATATTCTCCGGATCCATCCATGTTTTACAAATGGCAAATTTTACCTCTTTTCTGTAGGTGAGTGGTATTCCATTGTGTGTGTGTAATTTATTTTAATCAACTCATATGCTGCTAGTCATTTAGATTGCTTCCATAACTTGGCTATTGTAAATAATGTGGTACAAATATTGGAGACCATGTATATTTTTGAATTGATGTTTTTATTTTCTTCAGATATGTATACCTAAGAGTGAAACTGCTGGATCATGAGGTAATTTTCGTTTTTGTTTTTTGAAGACCCTCCATACTGTTTTGCATACTGGCTGTACCATTTTACTTTAACACCAGCAGCGTCTAAAGGTTCCTTTTTCTCCACATACTCCCCAACATGTTATTTCTGATCTTTTTGATGATATCATGTGGTCAGAGATACTGCATTGCAGTTTGGATTTGCATTTTTCTAGTGATTTAGAATGTTGACCACCTTTTCATGTGCCTGTTGATAATTTGTATATCTTCTTTGAAACGATGTCTATATAGATTTCTGCCCTTTGAAAAATGAGATTTATTTTGTTTGCTATTAAGTTGTATGAGTTCTTTTTTAATTTAATTTTTATTTTATACTGGAGTATACTTGATTTACAATATGGTATTAGTTTCTGGTATACAACAAAGTGATTGAGTTATATATATATATATATATATATATATATATATATATATATATATATATATATACATACATATACATAGATCTATTCTTTTTCAGATTCTTTTCCCTTATAAGTTATTACAAAATATTGTGGAGAGTTCCCTATGCTATACAGTAGGTCTTTGTTGATTATTTTACATATAGTAGCATCTGTGTATTAATCTCAACCTCCTAATTTATGCTTCCCTTCACTTGTCCCATTTGGTAATCATAAGTTGGCTTTTAAAATTTGTGTACCAATTTCTATTTTGTGAATAAGTTCATATGTATCACTTTTTTAGAGTCTATTTATTAGCAGTATCATAAGATAGTTGTCTTTGTCGACTGACTTCACTTCTATGATCATCTGCAGGTCCATCCAAGTTGCTGCAACTGGCATCATTTCACTCTTTTTATGACTCAGTAGTATTCCATTGTGTATATGCACCACACTTCTTTAGTCACTTGCACCACATCTTCTTTAGTCATTTAGGTTGTTTCCACATCTTAGGCATTGTAACTAGTAGTGCATTATCCTATCAATTGACAGCTTTTTTCTAGTATATGTCCAGGAGTGGGGTTGCTGGATCATGAGGTAGTTTTATTTTTGAAGAGCCTTCATCATGTTTCCCATACTGGGTACACCAATTTACATTCCCACCAACAGTGTTCAAATATTACTTTTTCTCCACATCCTTGCCAACATTTATTTGTTTTCTTCTTGATGATTGATGTTTTGGTAGATGTGAGGGGGTAAATTCTGTTGGTGTGGATTTGTCATTTCTTTGAAGATTACAGATGTAAAGCATCATTCTCTCTGCCTGTTTGCCATTTGTATTTCTTATTTGGAAAAAATGTCTATTGAAACCTTCACCCTTTTTTAAATGAATTTGTTTTTTTCTTTGCTATTCAGTTGTATGAATTCTTTATATATTTTAGATATTAGCCCCTTACAAAACATATGAATTGCAAATGTTTTCTCCTATTTCATTTCATTTCTCTCTGTTTTATTTTGTTTACCTCTGCTATAATTCCGGTTGTTACTATTTGCTTGTCTTTTGTGTTTAGAATCAGATCCAAAAAATCATTTCTGAGACAGCTGTTAAAGAGGTTTCTACCTATTTTTTTCTAATTCTGTGATTTCAGATCTTCTACTCAAGGCTTAAACATTTTGAGTTCAGTTCTCTGCATATTGTAAGATAGTGGTACAGTTTGGTGGTTTTCCATGTAAGTGTGCAGTTTCCCCATCATCTTTTATTGCAGAGACTGTCCTTACCTACCTTTTATATTTTTGGCTTGTTTGTTGTTGGAGAAGGGAATGGAAAACCACTTCAGTATTCTTGCCTTGAGAATTCCATGAGCAGTATGAAAAGCAAAAAGATATGATACTGAAAGATGAACTCCCAAGCTCAGTCGGTGCTCAATACGTTACAGGACAAATAACTCCAGAAAGAATGAACTGATGGTGCCAATGCAGAAATAATGGCCAGTTCTGGATGTGACTGGTGATGGGAGTAAAGTCTGCTGTGATAAAGAACAGTATTGCATAGGAACCTGGAATGTTATGTCCATGAATCAAGGTAAATTGAAAGTGGTCAAACAGGAGATGACAAGACTGGACATTGACATTTTAGTGATCGGTGAACTAAAATGGACTAGAATGGGTGAATTTAATTCAAATGAACATTACATCTACTACTGTGGGCAAGAATCCCTTAGAAGAATTGGAGTAGCCATCATAGTCAGCAATAGAGTCTGAAATGGTGTGCTTGGGTGCAATCTCAAAAAAAGCAGAGTGATTTAACGACAGGAACAAAAAGGACACTACAGATGATGGGATGCTCAAGTCTGTGTGGCAGACGACAAGCTGTGAGCAGCAGTTTGTCCCTGGGCCTCTGTGTGTCCAGCCTGAGATGCTGAGCCTGCTGGGCTGTGAGCCCCGTGAAGGCAGCTGTGTCTTCAAATCCCATACTGTGGTTATGGTTGTGGACAGTGGGGCCAGAAGATGTTGAGCCTGTCAACCCAGCTCCAGCCCCTGCTACCTTTAATGTCTTGTGTCACAGTGTCTTGATCTCCTGTGCCAAAGCTGAGACCCCTTTCATTAGGTTTGCTTTGGAAATTAGAAACCCTGAGATCTTAGTAAGCTATTACCTATTCCTCCTTACCAGGGCAGTTTTATTCTGGCCTACCACAGTGAACACTCGGATACATTCACACATGCACATTCACCCTGACATTTAATAAGGACTCTGGGTTGGGATTAGAAGAGGGACAGACTGGAGGACGGTAATAAGATGAACTGACAGAGGCTGGAGTCACTGCATGCCTGAGACACGGACTCTAATATTTTCCAGGTCTTCTCCCACCTATGTCTTACGACATCCTAAGAAGTCCATGCAGGCATCATCCCTGGTGGACATCTGGGGACACTGACAGGTTTTGAGAGACAAGGACTCATCCAGGATGGAGAACAGTTATGAAACGGGATGTGAGTCTGGGCCCAGGTCTGTCAACTCAGAGCTGCACACACAGTCTGCGTGGGAGCTGCATGAAGGGCTGTGAGATGCAACTGAGTGAGGCCCGGGGCTGCGTGGATGATGGATGAGTGGTCAGAATCCTGAGGGCTATGTGCAGGGCTGTCAATCCCCTGAAGGGGCCCCCGGGTGTTGAAGTCACTTCCTCGATGGCAGACCCTAATGGAACTCGGAACCCTGTAACCAGGCACCCACTTTCTAGAAACAGTGCCACAACCAGTAGGGGCTCACTTGCCTGGAGAGTCTTCATCCAGAAGGATGGCCTCTAGCTGTGTCTTGACTGACTAGGGATTCTGCTTCAGGAAACCGTTGAGGGAGACGTTTTTCAGATGTTTCAGGAGGTTTAGTGCTCAACATGAATGCCTCTGGTCCTTTTCCAGGAGGGCACCTAGGGTAACCCCAGGAAATCTAGACCTGGCCACATCAGGACTGGCCTCCTCTGGGAGACCTTCCTGGGCAGCGCCAGGTGCCCTCATCTCCATGTGCAGGGAAGGGGGACTTGAGTGGATGTTCTCCCTCTGGGCAGGAGTGGGTTGTTGGGCACGTGGTGACCTGGGGGTCCTGTCACAGTCACACATGTTGACAGGCTGTCAGCAGGGAAATAGGATCCCTGAGGTGCTTTCATTGAAGAGGGAGGGACTCCATTTTCTGAATGACTGCCTGAGGAAGTGCGATTGCGGCATGTGGAGGGCTGGCAGAATCCTGGATCCCACATAACTTCGGGTTCCTACTGAAGGCAGAGATCTTGTACCTTCTCCTGGAAAATAGGAAAGAGTCCAGGAGATCTGTGGACGAGGCTGGGATGTTGTGAGAAGCATCTGGGAGGCCAGAGCTCAGAGTCAGCTCCCATGAGAGTCCACACGCATCTTCTCTCCATTAAAGCCCTGC
>CM035286.1:970510-1006140 GCA_020226075.1 Hydropotes inermis | reverse complement strand
CTGGGGACACTGACAGGCTTTGAGAGAAAGGGACTCATTCAGGATGGAGAACCGGTGGGAAACGGGAGGTGAGTCTGGGCCCAGGTCTGTCAACTCAGAGCTGCACACACAGCCTGCCCGGGAGCTGTGTGGAGATTTATGTGGTGCAATTGAGCGAGGCCTGGAGCTGCGTGGATGACGGATGAGCGCTCAGAATCCTGAGGGCTATGTGCAGGGATGTCAACTGTTCAATCCCTTGAAGGGGCCCCCGGGTGGTGAAGTCACTTCCTCAATGGTAGACCCTAAGAAAACTCAGAAACCTGTAACCAGGCACCCACCTTCTGGCAACAGCGCCACAGCCAGTAGGGGCTCACTTGGCTGGAGAATCTTCATAAAGAAGGATGTTCTTCAGCTGTGACTTGACTGACCAGGGATTCTGCTTCAGGAAACCCTGGAGGGAGATGTTTTTCAGATGTTTCAGGCGGTTCAGTGCTCATCCTGGATGCCTCTGGTCCTTTACCCAGAGGGCAACTGAGGTAACCCCTGACAATCTAGAGCTGGCCACATCAGGCCTGGCCACCACTGGGAGCCCTCCTGGGGCAGCCCAGATGCCCTCATCTCCATTTGCGTGGAAGTGGGACTTGAGGGGTGGTACTCCCTCTTGACAGGAGCTGGTTGGTGGGCACGTGGTGACTTGGGGTCCTGTCGCAATCACACCTGAAGACGGGCTGACAGCAGGGAAATAGGATCCTTGAGATGCTTTCATTTTAGAGCGTGGGACTCCATTTTCTGAATGACTGGTTGAGGAAGTGCGATTGTGGCATGGGGAGGGCCTGCAGAATCCTGGATCCCCCATAACTTTGGGTTCCTACTGAAGGCAGAGATCTGGGAGGTTCTCCTGGAAAAGATGAAGGGAGTCTATATATATCTATATCTATATAGCTCTCTATCTAACTTGAAACCCGTTCTAACTTCTATAACATCCACTGTATATGTCATCCCAGCCACTGTGTCAAAGGCATCACACCAACTATGTAGGACATCACAGGTGGCATATGTATGCCATCATATGCACTATACATGACATCATATACACCCTTTATGACAACAACCCTCAGTATTCATGACATCACATGCACTATATATGACATATCATCTACTGTGTATGATATCACATTCACTATATGTGTGACATCACACATTGGCTGTATCTCTGACATCACACACTCTATGTTTATGACATATCCACTTTATATGCTTTATATGGAATCACACATAGTGTTATGACAACACAACCATTGTGTAAATTAACAGCCATGATGTCTGACATCACCCCCACTGTATCTGTGTCATCACACCCACTGTATCAATTTCATCAAACCCAGTGTATGTATGACATCACAGCCACTATATGTATGACATCATATGCACTACATATGACATCACATCGACTCTTTAGGACATCACACCACTTTATATACCACTTTATATATGCTTCAAGTCCACTATATCTGACCTCACGTCTAGTGTATATGGGTCATCACACCCAATCTATCAGTGATATCACAGACACTATATATATGACATCACATCCAGTATATCTGTGATATCATATCCACTATATTTATGATATAATATCCAGTAAATATTACATCGCAAAACTCTTTGGTGATGACACCACACTCGGCATATATATAACATCTTTTGCACAGCAAATGACATCGCATCCACTCTTTCACATCAAACCACAGAATTTATGAAGTCACATCCACTTCAGGCATGGCATAACAGCCCCTGTATCAGACATCACACCAACTGTATCTTTGTAATCACAACCTCTCCACTGATATAACACCCAATATTGTATGACATCACACCTACCTTCTGTGTGAGATTATATTCACTAAATATATCCTGACATCCAATACTTATGTCATCACACTACTGTACTTATGACATCATAACCTCTATATATGAAACCACATCCAGTATGAGGGCAACATATACACTTAACACGTGACATCACAGCCACTATCTGGGTCATCACACCCACTGTATAGACAACATTACAACCACTCTTTTTATGACATAACACTCGCCATATGTATAGCATCATTTGCATTATACAAGACATCACATCCTCACTTTTTTACCTCAACCCACCATTTTGAGCACATCACACCCACTATATTAGACATGTCCACTGTATCTGTGCCATCACACCAACTCTATTGATGATATCACAGCCACTATATGTATGATATAACATCCAGTATATGGGAGACATTCTGTCCACTATATTTATGATATTGTACGCACTATGTATGACATCACAAACATGTGTGTTGATAACCCCACACTGAGCATATGTGTGACATCATTTGTGCTACAGAAGACGTCACATCCACTCTATGACACCAAGCCACAATCTTTATGACTTCATATACACCTCAGGAATGACATCACACCCACTGTATCAGACATCACACCAACTGTATCTTTGTCATCACAACCTCTCCACTGATATCACACCCACTTTTGCATGACATCACAGCCACTATATCTGTGACATCATATGCACTATATATAACATCATATCCACTGCTGATGTCATCACACTATTCTACTTATGACAGCAAAACCTTGACATATGAAACGACATCCCGTATGCAGCTCAAAATATACACTATCCCTGTGACATCACAGTCACTAGTCTGTGTCATCACACCCACTGTATTGAGAGCATCACACCCACTCTTTGTATGACATCACACTCGGCATAGGTATAGCATAATTTGCACTATAGGGACGTTACCTCCACACTTTATGAAATCAAACCAACATTTTTATGACATCACACCCACTATATATGACACTGTATCAAGGCTATTTCTGTCACCACATCCACTCTATTGATGATATCACACCAACTACATTTATGAGATCTCATCTGCTATATATGTTGACATCATATCCATTGTATACAACAGCATATTCACTATATTTGTACCATCACAGCCACTGTACATGTGTCTCAAACACACTCGTTCCATGATATCAAAACCTTTGTATATATGACATTGCACCCACTATATATTTAACATGAGATACTCTATATAAGGTATCACATCCACAATTTATGACATCATGCCACATTATTTATTACATCACAGGCAATGTATTCATGTCATCCATCCCATGATATCTAACACTGCATCCACAGTATCTGTGTCCTCACAACCCCTCTACGTATGATCTCTGAACAATTGTATGTATGACATCACACCCACTTTATATATGACATCTTATGCACCATACATAATGTCACATCTACTCTTTGAGTTCACACCATTGTAGTAACCACATTATATACACTGCATCCATGACATCACACACACTATATACGACATCACACACATGACAACAAAAAAGTTATATCTGCCATCTCACCCTATATATCTGAAACTACATCCACTGCATCTGTGTCATCAAACACAGTGTATCAATTATATTACACCCACTCTCTGTATGATGTTACACACTCTATGTATGACATCACTTTCAGTATGCATGAGATCACATGAAGACTTTATGACATCACACTGATATAGGTATGGCATCACATCCAGTATATCTATGACATCATATACAACATATATGATATCACCCATATTGTTTCATGAAAACAAAACGACTATACCTGTCATCTCACCCACTGTATTTGACATCACAGCCTCTGCAACTGTGTGGTCGCACCCGCTCTATCAATTCCTTCACAACAACTATGGAAGTCTTCACACTTGGCACATGTATGACACCATACACACCATACATCACATCAAATTCAGGCTTATGACATCAATCATCAGTATTTAGGACATCACAAACTCTGTATGCATGACATCAGATCTCCTATATATGACATCACATTCACGATTTATTACATCTCATCCCATATACCTGTGACATCACAGCCACTATATCGGTAACATAACACCCACTATGTATGTAAATACATATAAACTATATTTGACATGAAACACACTGTGTTAAGACAATACAACCACTATATATGACATCACACACTTCATGTCTGTGTCTGGGTGATAACACCCACTGTATCGATGATATAACACACAATCTATTTATGACATCACATCTACTGTATATATGGCACAATAGGCTCTGTATAAGACAACTCACCCATGATTTATGACATCACAACCCTCTACTCATGACATGAAAGTTATTATATCTCACCTCACACTGATTATATCTGACAGCACATCCACTGTATCTGTTATCACAACCAGATTATCTATCATACAACCCCCAATGTATGTATGATAACAGACCCACAATATGTATGACAGCATAAGAACTACATATGACATCACATCCACTCTTTATGATATAATTCCCACTGTATTCATGTCATCAGACCCAGAATACCTTTCATCGCATCCACTGTAGCTGGACCATTACTTACAGTGTACTGATTATACCACACCTACTATATGTATTACATAAAACGCACTATATGTATGACATCACAGGAATTCTATATGACATCACACTCACTCTTTATGACGTAACAATACTGTACTCATGACATCACATCAACTCGATTCATGACAGCACATGCACTCTATATGACATCATATACACTACACTTGTGACATCACAGCCACTGTAGCTCTTACAAGACACCTCCTGTTTATGACATCTTACACAGTATATATGACATCTCATATCATGTATGAATGACAGTACAACCACGGTATCTGACACCACACTCACAGTATCTGTGTTATCACACCCACTTGATTGATGATATCACAATCTATATATGTATGAAATCACATGCACTGCCTGTAGGACACCATATGCACTATTTATGACATCACATTCTCTCTTGATGACATCATACCAACTTTTTGTCTGTCATGGCACCTACTATGTTTATGACATTTTATCCACTATATATGATTTCACACACTCTGTGTGTATGACAACACATGTTCTATATCTGACTTGAAACCCATTCTATCTGCCATCACATATACTGTGTATGTCATCACACCCACTCTGTCGAAGACATCACACCAACTATGTAAGACATCACAGGTGGCATATGTATGCCCTCATGTGCACTATACATGACACCATATCCACCCTTTAAGACAACAGCCCTTAGTATTTATGACATTGCATGCTCTTTATTGATGACATCACATGCACTATATATGACATGTCATCTACTGTGTACGATATCACATTCTCTATATGTATGACATCACACAATGAATGTATCTCTGACATCACACACTCTATGTTTATGACATATCCACTTTATATGGCATCACACACAGTGTTATGACAACACAACTATTGTGTAACTTCATAAACTCTATGTCTGACATCACACCCACTGTGTCTGTGTCATCACACCCTGTGGATCAATTTTATCAAATGCAGTGTATGTATGACATCACAGCCACTATGTGTATGACACCATATGCACTACATGTGACACCACATTTACAATTTAGGACATCACACCTCTTTATATATGACATCAGGTCCACACTATCTGTCCTCACTTCCACTGTATCTCTGTCATTAAACCCACCCTATCGATGATATCACAGCCAGTATATGTGTGACCTCACATCCAGTAGATCTGTGACATCACATCCACTATATTTATGACATAATATCCACGAAGTATGACATCACAACACTCTGAGTTGATGACGCAACACTCGGCATATGTATTACATCCTTTGCACTGCAGATGACAATGCACTCACTCTATCAAACGAAACCACAGCATTTATGATGTCATATCCACTTCAGGCATGAGAACACAGCCCCTGTAGGAGACTTCGAGCCCACTGGTTCTATGTCATCACACCGTCTCCACCGACTTCTCACCCCCTTTTGTATGACATCACATTCACCTTCTGTGAGACATCATATGAACTATATATAACATCACACTCAATCCTTGTGTCATCACACTACTGTAGTTATTACTTCACAGCCTCTATATATGAAATCACATCCCATATGACGGCAATATATACACTTAACATGTGACATCACAGCCACTCTCTGGGACATGACACCCACTTTATAGACAACAACACACCCACTCTTTTTTACGACATCACACTCGCCATATGTGTGGCATCGTTTGCATTATACAAGACATCACATCCTCACTTTATGACCTCAAACCACCATTTTGAGTACATCACACCCACTATATTAGACATCGTGTCTACTGTATCTGTGTCATCACAACAACTCTATTGATGATATCACATCCAGTATATGTGAGACATTCGGTCCACTATATTTATGACACCATACCCACTGTGTAAGAAAACACAATTCTATGTGTTGATTACACCACACTCTGCATATGTATGACATCACTTGCACTACAGAAGACATCACATCCACTCTATCACACCAAGTCACAATCTTTATGACTTCACATCCACTTCAGGCATGACATCACACCCACTGTGTCAGACATCGCACCAACTGTGTCTTTGTCATCACAATCTCTCCACTGACATCACACCCACTTTTGTATGAAATCACACTCACTATATCTGTGACATTATATGGACTATATATAACATCATATCCACTGTTTATGTCATCACACTACTGTACTAATGACAGCAAAGTCTTGACATATGAAACCACATCCAGTATGAAGTTCAAAATATACACTATCCATGTGACATCACAGTCAGTAGTCTGTGTCATCACACCCACTGTATTGAGAGCATCACACCCACTCTTTATATGACATTACACTCAGCATAGGTATAACATATTTTGCACTATAGAAGACATTACATCCTCAATTTATGAAATCATACCACCATTTTTATGACACCACACCCACTGTATTTGACAGCGTGTTGATGCTATTTCTGTCACCACATCCGCTGTATTGATGATATCACACCAACTGTATTCCTGAGATCTCATCCTCTATATATGTTGAAATCTTATCCATTGTATACAACGGCATAGTCACTATATTTGTACCATCACAGCCACTTTACCAGTTTCTCACACCCACTCTTTCCATGATATTACACACTTTGTATATATTACATCTCACCTACTATATTTGATACCACAGCCACTGCATCTGTATGGTCACACCCACGCTATTGATGCCATCACAAAAATTATGGAAGTCATCCCACTTGGCACCCATATGACATTATACACACTGTACATCACATCTCATTCACCCTTTATGACATCAATCCTTGGTATTTATGACATCACAAACACTGCATTCATGACATCAGATCTCCTCTATATGACATTACATCCACTCTTTAGGACATCACACCACAATATGTATGACATCATGTCCTCTGTATCTGACCTCACGTCCACTGTATCTGTGTCATCACA
Organism: Hydropotes inermis; assembly: GCA_020226075.1. Lineage (NCBI taxonomy): Eukaryota > Metazoa > Chordata > Mammalia > Artiodactyla > Cervidae > Hydropotes > Hydropotes inermis. The sequence continues at coordinate 998,706 of CM035286.1, read as the reverse complement.
CCCACCCTATTGATGACATCACAGCCACTACATGGATGGTATCACATCCAATATATCTGTGACATCATATACTCTATACATAGGACATAATATCCACTAAGTATGACATCACAACACTCTGTGTTGATGACCACACTTGGCATATGTGTGACATCCTTTGCACTGCAGATGACATTGCATCCACTCTATCACCCCAAACCACAGTATTTATGATGTCACATCCACTTCAGGCATGACATCACACCCCATGTATCAGACATTGTACCCACTGCATCTTTGTCATCACAACCTCTCCACTGATATCACACCCACTTTTGAATGACATCACACCCAGCTTCTGTGTGACATCATATGCATTATATATAACATCACATCCAATCCTTATGTCATCACGCTACTGTACTTACGACATCACAACCTCTATATATGAAGCCACATCCAGTATGTAGGGCAACATATACACTATACAGGAGACATCACATCCACTATCTGTGTCCTCACACCCACTGTATAGAGAACATCACACGCATTCTTTTTATGACATCACACTCGACATATGTGTGGCATCGTTTCCACTATACAAGACATCACATCCTCACTTTATGACCTCAAACCACCGTGTTTATGTCATCACACCCACTGTATTTGACATCGTGTCCACTCTCTCTGTGTCATCACGTCCACTGTATTGATGACATCACATCAGCTGTATTTCTGAGATCACATCCGCTCTAATTCACATCATATCCATTGTACACGACATGACAGCTACTGTATGACATCACAACCACTGCATTCATGACATGAGATTCCCTACATAAGACATCACCTCCAGGGTTTATGACATCACGTCTCCTATACCTGTGACATCACAGACACTACGTTTGTGAATACATGTCAACTATATTTAACATCAAACACCAGGTTGCTAAGACAATACAACCACTATAACTGAAATCACAACCTCCATATGTGTATCTTTGTGATCACACACACTATATCGATGATATAACACACACTCTATTTATGACATGGCACCTATTATATTTATGGCACAATATGCACTGTATATGACATCTCACCCACGATTTATGACATCACAACACTCTACATATTACTTCAGTGTATTATATCTCATATCAAATGCATTATATCTGACAGCACATCCACAGTATCTCTGTCATCACACCCGGATTATCAATCATATAACCCCCATTGTATGTATGATAACACAGGCACAATATGTATGACATCATATGAATACATATGACATCACATCCACTCTTTATGATATCACACCACACTATGACATTCACACACACTGTATTCATGTTATCACACCCAGAATACCTGTCATCCCATCCACTGTAGCTGAGCTATTACTTACAGTGCATTGATTATAGCACATCTGCAGTGTGTGTGATATCAAACCACTATATGTATGACATCATATGAATTCTATGTGACATCACAACCACTCTTTCTGACATCAAAAGACTGTATTCATGACATCACATCCACACTATTCCTGACTACAAACCCACTGTATATGACATGACATACACTTCACTTGTGACATCACAGCCACTGTAACTATGACAAGACACCTACTATGTTTTTGACATTATACTCAGTGTATATGACATCTCACACAGTGAATGAATGACACACAATGACTGTATCTGACATGATACCCAATGTATCTGTGTAATCAAACCCACTTGATTGATGACATCACAAATTATATACGTATGAAATCACACCAACTGCATGTATGACACCTTAGGCACTTTATATGACATCACATCCACTCTTGCTGACAACACACCATTGTTTGCATGTCCTGGCACTCACTCTGTCTATGACATTATATTTATTATATATGACGTCACCCATACTGTGTTCATGACTACCCAAGCTCTATATCTGACTTGAAACCCATTAAAACTGAAATCTCTTCCACTCTATATGTCATCACACCCTCTCTGTTGAAGACATAACACCCACAGTGTAAGACATCACAGGTAGCACATGTATGCCATCATATCCATAATACAGGACATCATATCCATACTTTATGACAACCTTTACTATTTATGACATCACATGCACTATATTCATTACATCACATGGATTATATATGACATCTCATCTACTCTGTATGATGTCACATTCACTATGTGTGTTACATCACACAATGACTCTATCTATAACATCAAACACTATATGTTTATGACATATTCACTTGATATGGCATCACACACAGTGTTATGACCTCACAACCATTGTGTGCCTTCACAGCCACTATGCCTGACATTACACTCAGTGTATTTTTGACATTACACACAATGTGCCAATTTTATGAAAAGAAGTGAATATATATCATCACAGCCTCTATATGTATGACACCATATGCACTATATATGACATCACATCCATTCTTTATGACTTCATACCATTGTAGTTATCACATTACACCACTGCACTCATGACATCAAAAACTCATTATATGACATAACACATATTGCAGTACGAACGTTATATCTGCCATCTGACCCACTATATCTAACACTACATCCACTGTATCTGTGTCATCAAACCCAGGGTATCACTTGTTCCACACCCACTCTCTGTAGGACATCACACACACTATACCTGGGACATCCTATTCAGTATGTATGCTACTACAACAACTATTTAGGACATTATACCACTCTATATATAACTTCACACCCAGTATATTTATGACATCATATCCAATATGTACGCTATCACCATACTGCTTTTATGGCAACACAGAGACTATACCGGACATCTCATCGGCCATATTTGACATCACAGCCACTGTATCTGTGTCATCACACAGATGGCACACACATCTGTATCGATGTATCACTCTATCGATGACATCACAACAAGTGTGTAAGTCATCACACTTGGCATATGTATGGCATCATACACAATCTACATCACATCACATTCACACTTTATGACAATGATCACGTTTTATGACATCATATACACTGCATTCATGAAATCAGATCTCCTCTATATGACATCACATCCACTCTTTAGGACATCACACCACTTTATGTATGACATCAAGTCCACTGTATCTGACCTGTATCTGTGTCCACTGTATCTGTGTCATCACACCCACTCTATCGATGACATCACAACCACTATATGGATGATATCACATCTAGTATATCTGTGACATCATATCCCCTATATTTGTGACATAATATACACTTAGTATGATATCAAAACACTCTGTGTTGATGACACCACACTCGGCCTATGTGTGACATCCTTTGCACTGCAGATGACATCGCATCCACTCTATAACACCAAACCACAGTTTTCATGATGTCACATCCGCTTCAGGCATGACATCAAACCATCAGACTTTGCACCCACTGTATCTTTGTCATCACAACCTCTCCACTGATATCACACCCACTTTTGAATGACATCACACCCACCTTCTGTGTGACATCATATGCACTATATATAACATCACACCCAATCCTTATGTCATCACACTACTGTACCTATGACATCACAACCTCTCTATATGAAACCGCATCCAGTATGTAGGGCAACATATACACTATACATGAGACATCACATCCACTATCTTTGTCCTCAAATCCAATGTACAGACATCACACCCTCTCTTTGTATGACATCACACTCGCCATATGTGTGGCATCATTTGCACTATACAAGACATCACATCCTCACTTTATGACCTCAGAGCACCGTGTTTTTGTCACCACACCCACTATATATGACATCGTGTCCACTGTATCTGCGTCATCACATCCACTGTATTGATGATATCACACCAACTGTATCTCTGAGATCACATCCACTATAATTCGCATCATATCCATTGTATACGACATGACAGCCACTGTATGACATCAAAACCACTGCATTCATGACATCAGATTTTCTACATATGACATCACCTAAATTGTTTATGACATCTCGTCCCCTCTACCTGAGACATCACAGACACTATGTTTGTGAATACATGTCAACTCTGTTTAGCATCAAACACACGGTGCTAAGACAATACAACCACTATATCTGAAATCACAACCTCCATATGTGTATCTGTGTGATCACACACACTGTATTGATGATATAACACACACTCTATTTATGTGATGCCACCTACTATATTTATGGCACAATATGCACTGTATATGATATCTCACCCACAATTTATGACATCACAACACTCTATCCATTATATCAGTATATTATACCTCATATCAAATTGATTATATCTGACAGCACATCCACTGTATCTCTGTCATCACACCCAGATTATAGATCATATAACCTCTATTGTATGCACAATAACACAGGCAAAGTATGTATGACATCATATGAATACATATGACATCACATCCACTCTTTATGATATCACACCACGCTATGACATTCACACACACTGTATTCATGTCATCACACCCAGGATACCTGTCATCGCATCCACTGTAGCTGAGCTATTACTTACAGTGTATTGTTTATAGCACATCTGCAATATGTGTGATACCAAACCCATTATATGTATTACATCATAGGAATTCTATGTGACATCACAACCACACTTTATGACATCACAAGACTGTATTCATGACATCATATCCACACTATCCATGACATCACACACAGTGTATATGACATCACATACCCTCTACTTGGGACATCACAGCCACTGAAATTATGACAAGACACCTACTATGTTTTTGACATTATATTCAGTGTATAAGACATCTCACATGGTGAATGAATGACAACACAATGAATGTATCTGACATGATACCCAAAGTATCTGTGTAATCAAACCCACTTGATTGATGATATCACACCCTATGTACGTATGAAATCACACCCACTGCATGTATGACACCATAGGCACTTTATTTGTCATCACAACCACTCTTGCTGACAACACATCATTGTTTGTATGTCATGGCATACACTCTGTCTAGGACATTACATGTATTATATATGATGTCACCCATACTGTGTGCATGATTACCCAAGCTCTATATCTAACTTGAAACCCATTAAAACTGCCATCTCATCCACTCTGTATGTCATCACATCCTCTCTGTTGAAGACATCACACTTACTGTGTAAGACATCACAGGTGGCATATGTATGCCATCATATGCGTTATACATGACATCATATCCACACTTTATGACAACAGCCCTTACTATTTATGACATCACATGCACTATATTCATTACATCACATGCATTATATATGACATCTCATCTACTCTGTATGATGTCACATTCACTAAGTGTTTACATCACACAATGACCCTATCTATGACATCAAACACTCTATGTTTATGACATATTCATTTATATGGCATCAAGCACAGTGTTATGACCACACAACCATTGTGTGCCTTCACAGAAACTAGGCCTGACATTACACTCAGTGTATTTTTGACATTACACACAATGTACCAATTTTATGAAAAGAAGTGAATATATGTCATCACAGCATCTATATGTATGACACCATATGTACTATATATGACATCACATCCACTCTTTATGACATCACACCACTTTATTTATGACGTCGAGGAAACTATATCTAACATCACATCCACTCTATCTGACCTCACGTCCACTGTATCTGTGTAATCACACCCACTCTATCAATGATATCATAGCCACCCTATGTATGATCTCCCATACAGTATACATGTGACATCCTATCCACTATATTGATGACATCATATGCACTATGTATGACAACACAACACTGTTTGTTGTTGATACCACACTCGGCATATGTGTGACATCATTTGCAGTACAGACGATATCTCATCCACTCTATGACACCAAACCATAGTATTTATGATATCACATCCACTTCAGGCATGACATCACACCCACTGTATCAGACATCGCACCCACTCTATCTTTGTCATCACAACCTCTCCACTGGTATCATAGCCACTTTTGTATGACATCATATCCACTATATGTGTGACATCATATGCACTCTATATAACATCATATCAACTCCTTATGTCATCACACTACTGTACTTATGATATCACAGCCTCTATATATGAAACCACATCCAGTATGTAGGGCCACATATACACTATACATATGAAATCACAGCCACTAATCTGTGTCATCACTCTCAGTCTATTGACAACATCACACACACTCTGTATGACATCAGACTCGGATAATGTATGGCATCTTTTGCACTATACAAGACTTCACATCCTCACTTTGTGACATCAAACCACCATTTTTATGACATTACCCCCAGTATATTTGACATCATATCCACTGTTTCTGTGTCTTCACATCACCTCTATTGATGATATCACACCAACTGAATTTTTGAGATCTCATCTGCTATATATGATAACATCATATCCATGTATATGACATCACTGCCACTGAATGTGTGTCATCACATCCACCATTTCAACGATATAACACCCTTTGTATGTAGGACATCACACCCACTCTATGTATAAAATTATATACACTCTATAAAACACCACGTCCTCATTTTATCACATCACATCACATTATTTATGACATCACATGCACTGTATTCAAGACATCACCGCCACTATATCTGAAATGGCATCCAACAAATCTGTGTCATCACAACGTCTCTATTGATGGTCTCAGATTAACTGTATGTATGACATCACATCCATTTTACGTATGCCATCGTATGCACTCTACACAATGTCATATACACTCTTTAGGACTTCACACCATTGTAGTTATCACATTACATCTACTGCATTCATGACATCACATACCCTATATATGACATCACACACATGGAAATACAAACGTTATATCTACCATTGACCCACTATATCTAACACTACACCCACTGTATCTGTGTCATCAAACCCAGGGTTTCAGTTGTACCACACCCACTCTCTGTATGACATCACACACACTATACTTGTGACATCATATTCAGTATGCATGCTATCACAACAACTGTTTATGTCATTATACCCCTCTATGTATAACATCACACCCAGTATATTTATGCCATCATATCAAATATGTACGCTATCACCATACTGCTTTCATGACAACACAACAACTATACATGACATCTCACCCACAATATTTGACATCACAGCCACTGTATCTGTGTCATCACACAGATGGAACACACATCTGTATCGATCTATTGCTCTATCGATGACATCAAAACAAGTGTGTAAGTCATCACACTTGGCACCGTATGGGATCATACCCAATCTACATCATATGAAGTTCACACTTTATGACATCAATGATCATGTTTTATGACATCACAAACACTGCATTCATGACATCACATCTCCTCTATATGACATCACATCCACTCTTTAGGACATCACACCACATCATGTCTGACATCAAGTCCAATGTATCTGAACTCAAGTCCACGGTATCTCTGTCATCACACAAACACTATCGATGACATCACAGCCACTATATGTATGGCATCACACCCAGTGTATCTCTGACATCATAACCCCTATACATATCACATAATATCCACTAAGTATGACATCACAACACTCTGTGTTGATGACACCACACTCGGCATATGTGTGACATCCTTTGCACTGTAGATGACATTGCATCCACTCTATCACACCAAACCACAGAATTTATGATATCACATCCATTTCAGGCATGACATCACACCCCCTGTATCAGACATCACACCAACTGTTCCTTTGTCATCACAGACTCTCTACTGGTATCACACCCACTTTTGTAGGACATCACACCCACTGTATCTGTCCCATCATATGTATTGTATATAACATCACACCCACTCTGTTGATGACACACAACCCTTAGTATTTATGCCATCACATACCCTTTATTTATGACATCACATGCACTATATATGACATGTAATTTACTGTGTATGATATCACATTCACTGTATAGACAACATCACACCCACAATTTCTGTTACATCACACTCGCCATATGTGTGGCATCATTTGCATTATACAGGGCATCACAGCCTCACTTTTTGACCTCAAACCACCATTTTGGGGACATCACAACCACTATATTAGACATCTTTTCCACTGTATCTGTGTCATCACACCAACTCTATCGATGTTACACAACCAATATATGTATGATATCACATCCAGAATATGTGAGACATTCTGTCCACTGTATTTATGACATCGTACCCACTATGTATGACCTCACAACCCTGTGTGTTGATTACACCACATTCGGCATATGTATGACATCATTTGCGCTACAGAAGATGTCTCATCCACTCTATCACACCAAGCCACAATCTTTATGAATTCACATCCAATTCAGGCATGACATCACACCCCCTGTATCAGACATTGCACTAACTGTATCTTTGTCATCACAGCCTCTCCATTGGTATCACACCCACTTTTGTATGATATCACACCCTCTGTATCTGTGATATCATATGCACTATATATAACATCATATCCACTGATTATGTCATCACACTCCTGTACTTAGGACAACACAACCTTGACATATGAAACCACATGCAGAATCCAGTTCAAAATGTACACTATTAATGTGACATCACAGTCACTGGTCTGTGTCATCACACCCACTGTATTGAGAACATCACACCCACTGTTTGTATGACATCACACTCAGCATAGGTATAGCATCTTTTGCACTGTAGAAGATATTACATCCTCACTTTATGAAAGCAAACCACCATTTTTATGACATCACACCCACTATATTTGACATTGTATCAACGCAATTTCTGTCACCACATCCACTGTATTGATGATATCACACCAACTGTATGTATAAGATTTCATCCTCTATATATGTCAACATCATATCCATTGTATACAACAACATATTCACTATATTTGTACAATCAGAGCCACTGTACCTGTGTCTCATACCCACTCTTTCCATGATATCACATCCTTTGTATATATGACATTGCACCCACTGTATATTTAACATCAGACACACAATATAAGGTATCACATCCACAGTTTATGACCTCTCACCACATTATTTATGACATCACATGCACTGTATTCACGTCATCACTCGAACGATGTCTAACACTGCATCCACAGTATCTATGTCCTCACAACCGCTCTACATTTGATCTCTGAACAACTGTATGTATGATATCACATCCACTTTATATATGACATCTTTTGCACCATTCGTAATGTCACATCCATTCTTTGAGTTCACACCATTGTAGTAACCACATTACATCCACTGCATTCATGACATCACACACACCACACACTATGTAAGTCATCACACACATGAAAACACAAAAGTTATATCTGCCATCTCACCCTCTATATCTGACACTACATCCACTGCATCTGTGTCATCAAACCCAGTGTATCAGTTTTATTACACCCACTCTCTGTATGACATTACACACTATATGTATGACATCACATTCAGTATGCATGACATCACATGAACACTTTATGACAGCACACCCATATAGGTATGACATGACATGCAGTATATTTATGACATATCCAATATGTATTGATATCACCCATACTGTTTCATGAAAACAAAATGACTATACCTGGCATCTCACTCACTGTATTTGACATCATAGCCATCACACCTGCTCTATCAATGCCTTCAACACAATTATGGAAGTCTTCACACTTGGCTCACGTATGACACCATACAAACCCTATATCACATCAAATTCAGACTTTATGACATCAATCGTCAGTATTAAGGACATCACAAACACTGCATTCATGACATCACATATCGTATCTATGACATCACATCCATGGTTTATGGCATCTCATCCCCTATACATGTGACATCACAGCCACTATATCGGTAACATAACACCCACTATATTTTTGAATAAATATAAACTATATTTGACATGAAACACACTGTGTTAAGACAATACAACCAGTATATATGACATCACACACTTCATGTCTGTGTCTGAGTGATCATACCCAATGTATCGATAATATAACACACATTTTATTTATGACATCACATCTCCTGTATATATGGAAAAATATGCACTGTATATGACATCTCACCCATGATTTATGACATAACAACACTCTACTCATGACATGAAAGCTATTATATCTCACCTCACACCAATTATATCTGACAGCACATCCACTGTATCTCTGTTATCACACCCAGATTATCGATCATACAACTCCCATTGTATGTATGATAACACAACCACAATATATATGATATCATATGAACTACATATGGTATCATATCCACTGTTTATGATATCACAACATGCTATGACATCACTCCAGCTGTATTCATGTCATCACACCCAGGATACCTGTCATTGCATCCACTGTAGCTCTACCATTACTTATAATGTACTGATTTTACCACAGCTACTATATGTGTGACAGGAAACCCACTATATGCATGACATCACAGGAATTCTATATGACATCCCACTCACTCTTTATGACATAACAATACTGTATATATGACATCAAATCCATTCTATTCATGACAGCACACACACTCTATATGACATCACATACTCTATACTTGTGACATCACAGCCACTGTATATATGACAAGACACCTCCTATGTTTATGACATCATACTCAGTATATATGACATCTCAAATGGTGTATGAAGCACAATACAACCACGGTATCAACATCACACTCACACTGTCTGTGTAATCACATCCACTTGATCGATGGTATCACACCCTATGTATATATGAAATCACACCCACTGCATGTAGCACACCATAGGAACTTTTATGACATCACATCCTCTCTTGATGACATCATACCATTGTTTGTATGTCAGGGCACCCACTATGTTTATGACATCATATCCACTATATATGATGGCACACACCCTGAGTGTATGACAATACAAGCTCTATATCTGACTTGAAACCCATTCTATCTGATATCACATCTACTGCATATGTCATCCCACCCACTCTGTGGAAGACATCACAACATCTATGTAAGATATCACAGGTGGCATATGTATGCCATCATGTGCTCTATACATGACACCATATCCAACCTTTAAGATAACAACCCTTAGTATTTATGACATCACATGCCCTTTATCGATGACATCACATGCACTATATATGACATATCATCTACTATGTATGAAATCACATTCACTATATGTGTGATATCACACAATGCCTGTATCTCTCACATGACACACTCTATGATTATGACATATCCACATTATATGGCATCACACACAGTGTTATGACAACACAACCATTGTGTAACTTCACATTGTCTATGTCTGACATCACACCCACTGAATCTGTGTCATCACACACAGTGGATCAATTTTATCAAACCCAGTGTATCTATGACATCACAGCCACTATGTGTATGACATCATATGCACTACAATGACATCACATCCACAATTTAGCACATCACAACACTTTATGTATGACATCAGTTCCTCTCTATCTACCCTCACTTCCACTGCATCTCTGTCATCACACCCACCCTATCGATGATATCACAGCCACTATATATTTGACCTCACATCCAGCATATCTGTGACATCACATCCACTATATTTATGACATAATATCCACTAGGTATGAGATCACAATACTCTGTGTTGATGACACAACGCTCGGCATATGTATGACATCCTTTGCATTGCGATTGACAACTCACCCACTGCATCACACCAAACCACATTACATCCAGTTCATTAATGACATCACACACAATATATATGACACATGTGACAACACAAAAGTTATATCTGCCATCTCACCCTTTATATCTGACACTACATCCACTGTATCTGTGTCATCAAAACCAGTGTATCAATTTTATTACACCAACTCTTTTATGACATTACACACTATACGTATGCTATCACATTCAGTATGCATGACATCCCATGAACACTTTATGACATCACACCCATATAATTACGACATCACATCCAGTATATTTATGACATCATATCCAATATATATGTTATCACCCATACTGTTTCATGAAAACAAAACGACTATACCTGGCATCTCACCCACTGTACTTGACATCACGGCCACTGCACCTGTATGGTCACACCCGCTCTATCAATGACTTTACAACAATTATGGAAGTCTTCACACTTCGCTCACGTATGACATCATACACAGCCTACATCACATCAAATTCAGACTTTATGACATCAATCGTCAGTATTTAGGACATCACAAACACTGCATTCATGACATCAGATCTCCTATATATGACATCACATCCACGGTTTATGACATCTCATCCCCTAAACCTCTGATGTCACAGCCACTATATCGGTAACACAACACCCACTATGTAGGTGAATACATATCAACTATATTTGGCATGAAATACACTGTGTTAAGACAATACAACCACTATATATGACATCACACTCTTCATGTCTGTGTTTGTGTGATCACACCCTTTGTATCGATGATATAACAGAGACTCTATTTATGACATCACATCTACTGTATATATGCAACAGTATGCACTGTATATGACATCTCCCCCTCCATTTATGACATAACAACACTCTACTCATGACATCAAAGTTATTATATCTCACCTCACACCGATTATATCTGATAGCACATCCACTGTATCTCTGTCTTCACACCCAGATTGTCGATCATAAAACCCCTATTGTATGTATGATAACCCAGCCACAATATGTATGACATCATATGAACCACATATGACATCGCATCCACTCTTTCTGGTATCACACCACGCTATGACTTCACACCCACTGTATTCATGTCATCACACCTAGGATACCTGTCATCGCATCCACTGTAGCTGGGCCATTATTTATAGTGTACTGATTAAACCACACCTACTATATGTGTGACATGAAAACCAATATATATATGACATCACAGGAATTTTATATTATATCACACTCACACTTTATCACATAAAAATACTATGTTCTTGACGTCACATCCAATCAATTCATGACAGCACACGCACTCTATATGATATCACATACTCTATACTTGTGACATCACAGCCACTGAATCTATGACAAGACACCTCCTATGTTTATGCCATCATACTCAGTTTATATGCCATCTCACGTGGTGTATGAATGACAATCCAACCAAGGTATAAGACATCACACTCACCGTATCTGTGTAATCACACCCACTTGATTGATGATATCACACCCTATGCATATATGAAATCACACTGTTAGCCCAGCTCCAGGCCCTGCCTACTTTAGTGTCTTGTGACACAGAGTCTTGGTCTCCTTGGCCAAAGCTGAGACCCCTCTCATTAGGTTTGCTTTGGAAATTAGAAATCCTGGGATCTTAGGAAGCTGTTGCCTATTCCTCCTGACAAGGGCAGTTTTCTTCTGGCCTACGAAAGTGAGCACTGGGATACACTAACCCATGAACCCTCACACTGACACTTAATAAGGACTGAGGGTAGGGATCAGAAGAGGGACAGATATGAGAAAGGTAATAAGAAAAATATAGTGGGGTTGTAGGGAGTGCCTGCCTGAGACACGGACTCCCATATTTTTCAGGTCTTGTCCCTCCTATGTCTGAGGACATCCCTAGAAGTCCATGTGGGCATCAGCCCCGGTGAGCAGGTGGGGACACTGACAGGCTTTGAGAGGCTGGGACTAATCCAGGATGGAGAACGGGTGGGAAACAAGAGGTGAGTCTGTGCCCAGGTCTGTCAAATCAGAGCTGCACACACAGCCTGCCCAGGAGCTGAGTGGAGGGCTGTGTGGTGCAACTGTGTGAGGCCTGGGGATTCATGGATGAGGGACGAGTGGTCATGATCCCGTGGGCTATGTGCACGGGTGTCAGCTGTCAGTCCAAGGAAGGGTCGCTCGGGTGGTGAAGTCACTTTCTCGATGGCAGACCCTGACAGAAATCTGAACCCTGTAACCAGCCACTCACCCTCTAGCAACAGTGCCACAGCCAGTTGGGGGTCACTTGGCTGGAGCGTCTTCATCCAGAAGGATGTTCTCCAGCTGTGTGTCGACTGGCCAGGACTTCTGCTTCAGGAAACCCTGGAGGGAGAAGTTTTTCAGGTGTTTCAGTTGGTTCAGTGCTCAACCTGGATGCCTCTGATCCTTTACCAGGAGGGCACCTAAGGTAATCCCAGTAAAACTAGAGCTGGCCACACCAGGCCTTGCCGACACTGGAGCCCTTCCTGGTCAACTTCAGCTGCAGTCATCTCCATGTGCAGGGAAGTGGGACTTGAGGCAAAGTTCTCCCTCTGGGCAGGAGCATACTTGTGGGCACATTGTGACCTGTGGTCCTGACACGATCACACCTGAGGACAGGCTGGCAGTGGGGAAGCAGGATCCCTGAGGTGCTCTGCTCTGTGCCAGTGTGGATCAATGACTGTCAGATGGACGGGCGTCTGCGTACTTGGTGGAGGTCTGTGCAGAGAGTGGTGGGCGAGTGTGAGGAGGGGGGCTGTCTGTATGTCTGAGAAGCACCATAGGCAGCTGACTGGTGCCCTGAGACTTTCTGCCTGGCTCCCAGGCACTGTGTTCACAGGGCTCCTCAAGGGACTGAAGAAAGGAGCCCATCCATAGAGCTCCCTTCTCCATCTCCCCTCACAAGAGCCAGGAGCCCCCACCAGGAACAGAGCCAAGGGCAGGCATATGCTCATGTCACAGAGGCACACTGACCCGCCCCTGGGTTCCTCCTAGAGTCCTGCTTCCAAAGGAACCTGGGCCCTGTCTCCTCACCCACCTGACCTCAAGTTGCAGGCCCTAAGTTGTCCAGATGCAAAACCACTGTTTATCTACATGTGGGAATCTCAGAAAGAGGTTGTGATAGGATTTCCCTTCATGTTCCCCAGGAACGTTTCTGCATTTTTCTACAGTTAATCCTGTATTAACTCCATCCCCAGGTATCCATATTGGCCTGAGAATCCTGATGTCTCTTACCCCAGGATCAGCCCCTCTCACCCCATTTCTCATCCCCAGAATGGGATGTTTTGGTCGCCACCACAGGGATGATAAAGTTAACACACGGAGAGCTGTCCAATAAAAACTGCCCAGAGTTGCTAACACATGAAACCATCCCCAAGTGCCAGTTCACTTGTGATGCCAGGACCTTTATTCTGCAGAACGCACGCCTGCCCCTCCTCCTCCTGTGAGTCCAGGGGACTCAGTCTGAGCTCCAGCCCCTGCTTTCCTGGTGTCTGTGGTGCTTCCTTTGACTTGTGTGTTTGCTGTGTTATACCCCAGAGGGAAAAAGTGTCCCACAAAGGACATGAGACCTGCATGATATGAAGTTTCCAAAGACATAGGCTACAGATGCCAGTGGGAACCTGGTACCTGTTTCCTGAGCAGCAACCCCCTCCTACCTCCCCACATTCCTGGTCACCTGCAGTGCTTTTCCAGCTACCCTGCGTAAGAATCCTTTAGAAGAAATGGAGTATCTCTCATAGTCAACAGAAGAGTCCAAAATGCAGTACTTGGATGCAGTTTCCAAAATGACAGAATGAACTCTGTTCCTTTCCAAGGCAAACCATTCAATATCACAGTAATGCAAGTCTGTGCCCCAACCACTAATGGTGGAGAAGCTCAAGTTGAATGGTTCTATGAAGAGATACAAGACCTTATAGAGGTAATACCAAGAAAAATATATACTTTTCATCATAGGAGACTGGAATGCAAAAGTAGGAAGTCAGGAGCCACCTGAAGTAACAGGCAAGTTTGGCCTTGGAATATAAAATGAAGCTGGGCAAAGTCTAACAAGAGTTTTGCCAAGAGAACACACTGGTCGTAGCAAACATCCATTTCTAACAACATAAGAAATGACTCTACACAGGAACATCACCAGATGGTGAATACCAAAATCAGATTGATTATATTATTTGCAGGCAGAGATGCAGAAGCTCTGTACTGTAAGCAAAAACAAGACTGGGAGCTGACTGTGGCTCAGATCATGAACTGTTTACTGTAAAATTCAGTCTTAAATTGAAGGAAGTAGGAAAAACCATTACAAAAATACACGTAAGACCTAATCAAATCCCTTAGTGGTATAGAGTGCAGGTGACATATTCAAGAGATTGGATCTGATAGACAGAGTGCCTGGACAACTATGAACAGTGGTCCATAAAAATTGTACAGGAGACCATTCTCAAACAATCCCCAAGAAAAAGAAATGCAAAAAGCAAAATGGTTGTCTGAAGAGGACTTACAAAATAGCTGGGGAAAGAATAGAAGCTGAAGTCAAAGGAGAAAAGGAAAGATAAAATCATCTGAATGCAGAGTTCCAAAGAATAGCAAGGAGAGATAAGAAAGGCTTCCTCAGTGATCAATGCAAAGAAATAGAGGAAAACAATAGAATAGGAGAGACTAGAGATCTCTTCAAGAAAATTAGAGATACCAAGGGAAAAATAAACTTGGGCACAATAAATGACAGAAACTGTGTGGATCTGACAGAAGCAGAAGATATTAAGAAGAAGTGGCAAGAATAAACAGAAGAAATATAAAAAAAGATCTTAGTGACCCAGATAACCATGATGGTGTGATCACACACCTACAGCCAGACATCTTAGAGTGCAAAGTCAAGTGTTCCTTAGGAAGGATTACTATGAACAAAGCTAGTGGATATAATGGAATTCCAGCTGAGCAATGTCATATCCTAAAAGATGAATGCTGTTAAAGTGTTCCACTCAATATACCAGCAAAGTAAGAAACTCAGCAGTGTTCATAAAGGTCTTTTTTCATTCCCACCCCAAAGAACAACAATGCCAAAGAATGTTCAAACTACTCAGAGGTTTTTGCTGAATGATAAGACGCTGGGATTCTTGGCCTCAGGAGGAGACAAATTCAATCCGGGGCCAGAGACGAGGCTGGATCACACAGAGCGTTTGTGTAATCAAGTTTTATTAAAGTATAAAGGAGATAGAGAAAGCTTCTGACATAGGCATCATAAGCGGGCAAAAGTGTACCCCCCTCCTAGTCTTTAGCTGTATGTTATATAGTCACTGACAGTCTGTTAATGTAAAGAAAGGAATGCCATAAAATTTAGAATGGCACCAGATAATTCATCCCTGGCCATAAAACGATTGACTTAAATCTTGTAGAAGGGCAGAATACCAAGAAATATTTTCATTTACATAGATTAGGGGAGCAATACCTGAGTAAGTATGTTAGGCCATTTGAAGGAACCAACTTGAAGATAGAGTCTGGGGTACATTAACATAGCTTAAGACAACATTTCCATACGAAATTTAAATGTACTGGTTAACTGAAAGTTTGAGAGTAGTTAGCTTTAGGTCAGTCCAGGTGTCATGGCAACACAGAATGTTAAGAGAAACCTCCTTTTAAATTTGTATAGAGAAGGAAAAACATATCACTGGTTTGTTTCTTCCTGCTGCTTAAGAGAGATAAACATGTATGGCACTTGCAGCCTCTTCAATCCGTTTAGAGACCCCTGGCCTTGCTGCCTGTTACCCTCTTACTACCACACAATTGCACTCATTTCACATGTTAGCAAAGCAATGCTCAAAATTCGCCAAACTAGGCTTCAACAGTACATGAACTGACAACTTTCAGATGTTCAAGCTGGATTTAGAAAAGGCAGAGGAACCAGAGATCAAATTGCCAGTATTCATTGGAGATCATAGAAAAGGCAAGAGAATTCCAGAAAAAAAAAATCTACTTCCTTGAGTATGCTCCTTTGTATCATAACAAACTGTGGCAAATTTTTAAAGAGATGGGAATACCGGACCACCTTTACTGCCTCCACAGATCCCTGTATGCAGGTCAGAAAACAACAGTTAGAACTGGACATGGAAGAACGGACTGGTTCCAAAATAGGAAAGGGGTACGTTAAGACTGTATATTGTCACCCTTCTTATTTAACTTATATGCAAGTACATCATGCAAAATGTGCGGCTGAATGAAGCACAAGCTGGAATCATGTTTGCTGGGAGAAATACCAATAACCTCAGATATGCAGATGACACCACCCTCATGGCAGAAAGCTAAGAGGAACGAGAGAGCCCCTTGATGAAGGGGAAAGAGAGTGAAAAAGCTGGCTTAAAACTCAACATTCAAAAAGTAAGATCATGGCCTCTGGCCCCATTACTTCATGGCAAAGAATTGAGGAAACATTGGAAACAGTGACAGGCTTTATTTTCTTGGGCTCCAAAATCACTGCAGATGGTGACTGCAGTCATGAAGTTAAAAGACACTTGCTCCTTGGGAAAAAAGCTATAACAAACCTACACAGCGTATGAAAAGCTAAGACATTACTTTCCCAACAAAGATCCATATAGTCAAAGCTATGGTTTTTCCAGTACTTTTGGATGGATGTGAGAGTTGCATTATAAAGCAGGTTGCGTGCCAAAGAATTGATGCTTTTGAACTGTGGTGTTGGAGAAGACTCTTGAGAGTCCCTTGGACTGCAAGGAGTTCAAACCAGTCAATCATAAAGGAAATCCGTCCTGAATATTCATTGGAAAGAGTGACGCTGAAGCTGAATCTCCAATACTTTGGCCCCCTGTTGGGAAGAGCTGACTCATTGGAAAATACCTCTGATGGAAGCAAAGAGCCAACTCATTGGGAAAGACTCTGAAGCTGCAAAGATCGAAGGCAAGCCAAGAAGGGGACAACAGAGGACAAGATGTTTGGATGGCTTCTCTGACTCAATGAACATGAGTTTGAGCAAACTCCAGGAGATAGTGAAGCACAGGAGAGCCAGTGTACTGCCACCCACCGGCTTGCAAAATGTCAGACTAAGTGACTGAACAACAAGAACAAAGCAGGTGTTGGACCTGCTTCACAAGGTGAGCAGTCCCCTCCACCTGTGGTAAACTGGGGAGTTGGCCCGATTCCAGCTGGAGTCATAGGACTATCTCTTCACCTCTCTAAGGCCCAGTGGGTCCCTCTGCACACAAGGGCAACGGGAGAACCAGCCCTCAGGGTGAATGTGGGGACTAAGTATTTCCTTCCTGGAAAGTTGGAAAGTGCTTTCTGGGGACCTGGCCCCATGGAAAAATCTGCTGTAGGGGCTGTGATTGTACTTAGTCATCATGTTCCTCCTCCCCTCGAGGAAGGCTCTGTCTCAGTTGCCTCTGGCCTTTGACCTTGGGCCAAACTGATTCCCATTTTCAAAGTGAGTTGTGAGAGTTGCGCTGTCCTGGGTGAGTGAGAGCGGGGGTCCCTGGGAGTGATCAACAGTGCCCCAGGTACTCAGATGGGGCTGGTTGGAGTCATTCATTCTTGAAATATACAGGAAGGCCCACAAGGTGCAGGCGCTTTTCTAGGAATGACCATCATGTAATACATTGGGCAGGCAGCAGTCCTGCCCTCCTGGGCTTCCATTCTCCCAGGGTCACACGGTCACACTGGCCATCACATCTGGGCGTGTCTCCAGTGCTGTCCATGTGACACCTTCCTGGCCTCCTCTAGGTGTGGATGCACCCTATTTTACTCTCATGAGGACAGTGGACCCCTTCACCAGCTGAAAGTGTGAGTGGGACTTTGATTCAAGAAGGAGGGACTCAGTTTTCCAAAGAACCACCAAGTGAGATGAGACATGGAGGAGAACTGGCCTCTGAACAGGCAGGAGCAGAAGCAAAAATTACCAGATCCCACAGGGCTTCCTGGGAGCTCAGTGTGGAAGGAAGGCCAGGTCTTTGACTCTTCTGCATACCTGACTCCCCCCAGGGCCATGTCCACCATCCTGGGCACCTAGCTGTACCATTAACCTGAGGGTTTCCATCAGGCCCCAGAGTTTCCCTGCCTGAGGATGCTACTGGCTTAAATAGAGCTCAGCATGCCTGACTCAGACCTGGAGCACAAAACCCTACATTTTCTGGCACAGCTGGAGACCCTGGAGCCCACTGAGGCAGAGGGGGATGTGATGGGAGCAAATGAGGATGGAAGGGAACTGAACCACACAGAGCAGAATCTTCTGAGGCTGGATCTGTGCCAGGAGCAATGAGGAAGCTGAGATCACTATTGCCCTGGACTGCAGTCTGGGAAGACTTTCTGGGGCTGGCATCTTTGAGAGATCATTGAGTGGCAGTGAGAGGCTTTCTTTTCTGTTTTTGGGGACACTTAGAAATGCAGTGCTATTGGTATTTTCTCTGCTTGGAACTACAGCACTAGCTCCAGAACAACCTCTAGAAACATCTCCAGACCTGGAGCCAACTACACCTCTACTGTCCACCAGAGCTCCAGAGTTACAGCAAGTCCATTTTTGGTAATTTTTTTTTTTATGTATACTAAATTGTTTATGACATAAAGTTCACTTAAAATTTAATAGTTTGATTATCTTAGATTGTACATGTAAATTACAATAAGTACATTCACAATGTTACATAACCCTATTAAATGTCTGTCTGAGTACATTTTCATTGCAAAATAATATCACATTCAGGAACCAGCACATTTGGCTTTCATCTGTTGATGGATATTAGAGCTTTCACCTTTGGGCTCTTCTGAACAGTGGTGCTCTAAGTACTTGTGTACAGGCACGTGAATATTCATATGTTTTGGTGTATTGATATAGAAGGGGAATTTGGGGATTGACTGAAAAGTGTAGGCTTGTCCTTTTGAGAATCTGGTGAAGTGTTATATACAGTGGTTGTAACCATTTGACAGAGAAGGCACTGGTGACCCACTCCAGTACTCTTGCCTGGAAAATCCCATGGATGGAGGAACCTGATAGGCTGCAGTCCATCGGGTCGCTGAGAGTCAGACAGGACTGAACGACTTCACTTTTACTTTTCACTTTTATGCATTGGAGTAGGAAATGGCAACCCACCCAAGTGTTCTTGCCTGGAGAATCCCAGGGACGGGGGAGCCTGGCGGGCTCCCATCTATGGGGTCGCACAGGGTCAGACACGACTGATGCAACTTAGCAGCAGCAGTATCATTTGATAAACCCCATAATTTAGGTGTATAATTTCCACTTCTTCATTTGTATTGCAGTTTCCTTTCTTTCCGTCCTTCTCTCTTTCTGGTCCCTCAATCTAAGGATCAAGCCTGTATATTACAAGTTGCCATATGAAGATGCATCTGTGGTTTAGCATTGAGACCATGATAGAGGAGCTCTTGGGTCCTGACTCAATGAGTTCACACTCCTAGACCCCAGGGAGACACTGGCAAAGGCCTCCAGGTGAATCATAGTCAATTCCTGGTCCACAGATATTGTGAGATAATAAATGTTTGTTGCTTAAGTCACTCAAGACTGGCTAATGTTGTCACACAGAATGGACCACTCACACAGCCATCAAGTATTCAGGCCCTGGCCCCTCCCTCCGCACTGTCCCCTACTGTCCTCCCAAGCTCCCACCAGCCACACTAGCTTCCTCTGGCTTCATCTCTGGACAAACACATTCTGTGTGTCCATACACTTGTGCAATCTTCTGGGATAATTATCCCCAGATGTGTGAATGGTTGGCATATTCTCATTACCCTGCTGGGGACAGACATGTCCCTTCAGGGAAGAACCTCATGACCACATTGTGGCCCCTACTGTTTTTCAAAAAAGAACTTGCTTCCTTCTGTGTTTCTCCACTTCCCCCTCCAGACTGTTACCCTGGTGCTTCTTTTCATCACAGCCCCCACTGAATGCTCAGGGCACAGCTGGAAATTGAATAGATAAGAGACTCCATTCCTCCACTGAGAAGCTCAGATTCTAATAGGAGAAAGTATAGGCCAGGTCAGGGTCAGGGGAATGTGTAGGAGTTCAAGGGATACTCTCCTCACCCCAGTACTGGACACATCACCCCTTTGGTGGGAACCACTCATACTACACACCAAGCAGGGAAAGCACAGCACAAACCACACCTCTGAGAGACTTCAGGACACCAGCATTCCTTGGGCCCCAGGAGGGAATGTGACAGGATCCACAGGAACCAGGGGCTTTGAGAGGGTACTTGAAGGGGACCCTCCACCTCCTCTTGTCCACTTCAGCCTTGGGGTGTCTAATTCCCTTCAGAGGACTCCTCACCACAGCCAGTGAAGATGTTCTGATCTTGATTCCATATGATACCTAACAAGGTAGTCTTTGCCTCAGTCCAAGGAAAAACAATGCATGTTTCTGTCACTGTTGCCACCCCAAGGCCCACCGCTCCCCTGACCCCACTCCGTATGGTCCCTTCCTCTGATGTGTGTCAGTGCATACTTGTGCACACACCCAGAGTATCTACTCTACATTGCCAAAATATCCTGGGGTCTGAGGACCTCTAATCCCACGGCAAAATATGTGGCAGGGAGACAGCCCTAGCCTAGGAGATCCTAACCCTCCCTTCATTTGAAGACTTTGCCCCTGCCAAGGATGATTAGTAGTAAAACACACGCACAGTAAATAAAACTTCACAGGCTAAAACGTATTGACTGAAAATTTATAGAAGCAATATATAATTTTGGTACCTATTACCTGACTCAGTTGACCAAGTAGAAATTATTATTCTTAAAGAAATCTTACAGAGACAGAATCTACAGTCATGATATTATGATTAGGATAAGAAAACTTGACATTTATATTTTTAAAAAAAAACTGTTATCAAGTCAAACACTTTAAGGAAATGTAAAATAAGGATATTCCAGCCAGGAGTCCTGAGGCTGACAAATGCCCCTCCGCCCCCACCAGCCCTGGAGCGAGTGCGCAGGAGTGAGCGGCTGCAGGTGCGAGTTCCTAGGAGTGAGCGGCTGCAGGTGCGAGTTCCTAGGCGTGAGCGTCCACAGGTGCGAAGGTGGAGGCACACAAACGCCTGAGCTCCCAGGACCGGTCCTGAGGGAAGGGAAGTTGGAGACTGGGTCGGTCCCCACTGCGAAATGCCCCAGACCTGGGAGCAGTGCAGACACAAGTAAGTGCAGCTCTACCTAGAGCCCCTCACTGCATGCCCCCGCCTGCCCAGCGGCCAGCAGCCCGGACTTTTCCAGCCTCGAGGAGCACGAGCCTCTCTTGGTCCTCGGCTCAGCTCAGGGGTTGCCACCACCGGCGGAGGGCTGAGGACGATGGACCGGGGCCCCAAGGCAGTCGTGGAGCGGTGGGCGCCCTGCATGCTCACATCCCTCCCTGCTCGGCACCGCTCTACCGCGAGGGGCGGCCTCTGTTTCTGTGGGCGCCACCTGGATCCGGTCGTCACCGGCTCGCGTGTTCGTGATAGGGAGGTGTAGCCGAGGAGCCCGATGTTGGGGCTGCGGGGTGCACGTCGGGCGCGATGGGTCAGCAGGTGTGAAGAGCTCTCTGCTCCTGGGATGCGCGCGGGTAATGGGGGCGCACAGTTTGGGGATCCTGTTGGCGGGCCGCCTGAAGCGGGTGTTCTGACAGGACTCTGTGCTCTTTCCTAAAGCCTTCTGGAGCATTGGCTACAAAGGTTAAAGTTAACTTTCAGGTTTTCAGGCTTTATTGAGGGTCGCTGACTCTAAGAGCGCTTTCTGGAGGGCAGTTTGTGACATACTAACATCTAAGCAAAGTTTGAAATAAAACTATTACTCCCTTATTGTTTTGGGGTATGGTGAACAGTTTTTCTTGATTACATTAGAGTTTTCAATCCTAACAACTTTTGGCGAATTTTGGAGAAGCTGCACTGCTCTTAAGTTAAATGGTGACGGTTTTGTTGCTAATTCGTGTCCCAACTCTCGCGAGCCCATGGACTGTAGACCTTCAGGCTCCTCTGTCCCTGGAATTATCCAGGCAGGAATGCTTGAGTGGGTTGCCATTTGCTTCTCCAGGAGATCTTCTCGACCGAGGAATCGAACCCGACTCTCTGGCATCGTAGGCAGATTCTTTACCAACTGAGCTAGAGGGAAGCTCCTAAGTTAAATGAGCATTTAAAAAATACTTCTTTCAGCAGTTACCATAGACACTCAAATATTTGAGAATTCTAGTTATAGTCATGGGCATGGTTTCTTTGGTTTTTGTTTGGTTTTGTGTCTTTGGTTATTTTTTGTTGGTTGGCTGGTTTGGGGATTTTTGGATTTCTTTGGGGTTGGGGTCGGGGTAAAGTTTGCATTAGGAAGAGATGTTATCCAAATCAGGAGAAATGTTTATTTCATGGTATTCTGGTATGTAGTGTTGCAGTTTAAAGTATCTGATCCTGGTGAAATCTTAGACTGGCTCCAGCAAATGGATATTTTTTTTTGAGAATAGTTTGGGTTTGTCCTGTGGGTTTTTCATGTGTGTGTTTTTTTTTAGTACAATCGGCTTATTTAGCATGCTTCAAATCATAATAGATTGTAGTTAACACTCCTGGTTGGTGCAAGGAACAATGCTTTCTAACACAGAGATGGGTTGTATTTTTCCACAGAAATTTTTTCTTTAGTTAGTAAATTTCCATGTAAAACTCTCAGGAGTGACTTTTGCTATAGCAGTTTGGTCTCTCTAATGAGGAATAAAGCATATCATTTCACTGTTGAAGATAATGGCATATATTTTAAAGATAGGAATCTGGTACATAAAAGAAATTCGAGCTTTGGGTTTGATGAATTAGTGTCCTCAGTGAAACGGCTTGTCTCTTTGAAGAGAAGAAGAGCGATACCCACATGGTGATGACCAGGGTTATTTCCCTACACTGAACAACAAGAGGAAGGGGAGGAGACAGAATGGTTTTCAGAAGAATTGATGTTCATTTATCAACCATGTACCCTCGTTTCTTGCTGTTTGTTAATTCCCAGAGAAATTAAACACGTGGTTCCTAACCAGGATATTTGAATGGGAAAGGTCCTTTCAGTTCCCAGGCAAGTAACTGAATCCATTGTATAAGCGTTCATCTGCCTGTACCTTGGAAGTAACACTTCTCTAATGGATGAAGTGGGCAGAATAGGAGGTTGATGGAACTTTTGGGGGCAAGTTTTCCAAAAATTGGAGCAAAAGTAAATCACTTTCTTCAAAGGAACAGACTCATTAGATAGGAGAATATGGACCTTAAGGTCTTTTGCAACATGTAGTTTGTTATAAAAATAATTCAGACCATAGAAAAATCCACATGGTCAAATGCTTATTGAATGAAAAGTGATGAAAGAAAAAGAACCTTCTGACGATTTTTAATATCTGATATTTGACCCAGATCAGTTGACTTAGTACAAATACAAGTCAGTAAAGAAATCTTCCGAAGAGAGAATTTAGTCATTCAGCTGTGATGTGGACAAGAAACCTGCTATTTATTTATTAAAAATTAATCCCAATTAAAACACATGGTTAATTAGAGATAAATATGGGTAAGCTACAAGCATTTTACTATGCTGTGTTTTCAAAGAAGGATCAAAGAATTAAAAGTTATTGAGGTTTTCTCTGCAACGTACTTTCTCAACATTACTTTTCAAATATTCTAATTCTGATTGCAGTGTGTATGAATCTCAGAGTAAAAACTGTTGAGGAATTGATATTATTTGAGGTGAAATGGCTGATTCAGAAGAGCAGGGTTAAATTGGAGGGTAAAACTGTCAGTAATACAAATTGATGTATGTCATTTTTAATGTATTAGATTGAGGGCAATTTAACTTGATCATATAATTAGCATAATTGTGTGTATAATGGTTTACGCTAAATTACCACAGAACTCCCCAAATTTCAGCAGTACAACATTATGTTTCCCACATCACATCACTGGGTGGATATTCACTTTGGGGAGACTGCATTCCTTCAGATGGTCATTCAGGAGCCCAGACTCCTCCCATGCTATACTGTGTTCATTCCCTTAGACCTCATCCCCATCTGCATCCATCAGCAGAAGGAGGCAAGAATATGGAGAAATGCATATGGAAGTTTATGATGAGCCAACTCTGGAAGGATACAGGCCAGTTTCTCTGCTGCTCTTTTGGGCACAGCTCATTTCTGTGACCACAAAAACGACTGGGAATTCTTCCAAATGTTCTCGCCTGGAAGGGAGAACAATTAAAATTCTCAGCGACCGTGAATAATTCATTTTGATTTAATTAGATTTAAAATCTTTTTTGGCTGTTTGCCATACACCTAGCACTGTGCTAAGTGTGACCTGAGAATTGATTGAGCAGCATCTTGATCTTGGAGGAGTTCTGAATCCTCAGGAGAGAAGACAGAGTATGAAGTGTCTGCCATCCTAGGAGAAAGGCGTTAAGAGAACATGCTTTGAAAGTTCAGGGAGTGATTCTAGATTTGAATGCTGCCTAGAAATGATAGGATTTGGACTCCACTTTCAGAGATGATGAAAATACAATTGTGAAGGAAGCTGGCATCAGGAGCTGTAGAAACATGTCCTGTGATACAGAGTATCATAAAGAATATTATGTGGTCATTGTTCACTTGCTAAGTTGTGCCAGACTCTTTGTCACCCCATGGACTGCAACATATCAGGATCCTCTGTATTCCACTACCTCCTGGAGTTTGCTCAAATATATGTCCATTGAGTCGGTGATGGTATCTAACTATCTAATCCTCTGCTGCCCCCATCTCCTTTTGATTAAAGTCTTTCCTAGGATCAGTCTTTTCCAATGGCTTTTCATATCAGATGGTCAAAATATTGGAGCATCAGCATCAGTCTTTCCAATGAATAGTCAGGGTTACTTTCCTTTCGGTTTGAATGGTTGGATTTCCTTGCAGTCCAAGGGATTCTCAAGAGTCTTCTCCAGCACCACAGTTCAAAAGCATCATTTCTTTGGCACTCAGCTTTCTTTACAGTGCAGCTCTCACATCTGTATATGACTACTGGAAAACCATAGTTTTGACAATATGGACCTTTGTTGACAAATTGATGTCTCTGCTCTTTAATAGGTTGTCTAGGTTTGTCAGAGCTTTCCTACCAAGGCATAAGTGTCTTTTAATTTCCTGAGTACTGTCACCATCTGCAGTGCTTCTGTAGCTAAAGAAAAGAAAATCTGTCACTGCTTCCACTTTTCCCCCTTCTATTTGCCGTGAAGCAATGAGGCCAGATGCCATAATCTTCGTTTTTTGAATGTTGAGTTTCAAGCCAGCTTTTTCATTCTCCTGTTTACCTGTATCAAGAGGCTCTTTAGTTCCTCTTCACTTTCTACCAGTAGAGTGGTATCAGCTGTATTTCTGAGGTTGTTGATATTTTCCCAGCAATCTTGATTACAGCTTGTGATTCATCCAGCCTGGCCTTTCACATGATGTACTCTGCATGGAAGTTAAATAGGCAGGGTGACAACATACAGCCTTGTCATACTCCTTTCCCAATTTCCCTTCTTCCATGTTTGATTCTAGCTGTTGTTTCTTGACCCACATACAGGTTTCTGAGGAGTCAGGTAAGTTGGTCTGATACTCTCATCTCTTTAAGAGTTTTCCACAGTTTTTGTGATCCACAGAGTCAAAGGCTTTAACATAGTCAGTGAAGCAGTAGGAGATGTTTTTCTGAAACTCCCTTGCTTTTTCTATGATCCGATGATGTGGAGAATTTGACCTCTGGTTCTTCTGCCTCTTCAATACAGAAGACCTCTTCTGTATTGACCTTCTGACCTCTTCTGCAGCTTGTACATCGGGAAGTTCCCAGTTCATGTACTGTTGAAGCATGACTTGAAGGATTTTGAATATAATCTTAGAGGAGCGAGTACAAGTTTACAGTAGTTTGAACATTCTTTCGCATTGCTCTTCTTTTGAATTGAAATGAACACTGACCTTTTCCAGTGCTGTGTCCACAGGTGAATTTTTTAAAAAATTGATGGTACATCAAATGCAGCACGTTAACAGCACCGTCTTTTAGGATTTTGATTAGCTCAAGTGAAATTTCGTCACCTCCACTAGCTTTGTTTGTAGTAAGCTTTGCTAAGGCCCACTTGACTTCACACTCCAGGATGTCTGGCTCTAGGTGAGTGCCTACACTGTCCTTACCATGATCATGAATACATTTTTCTATTGTTGTTTTTATTCTTGCCACCTGTTCTTAATCTCTTCTGTTTCTATTACATCTTTACATTTCTGTCTTTTATAGTGTTTTATTGTGTAAATTTTTGCATGAAATGTTCACTTAAATCTCCAATTTTCTTAAATATTATACAGTCATTAAATTCACATTTTCTAAAACTACAAATGGATGGATTAACTACACTCATATTAAGTGAAAAGATTCCAGTAAGGTAAGGTAATTCCATTTTTAGAATTCTGTGTAAATTTAGATAAAATCATATGTATATGTTGAATGATAGTATTGTAA
>CM035286.1:904015-964315 GCA_020226075.1 Hydropotes inermis | reverse complement strand
TCTCTATTGAGTTAGGCAGAAAGGGAGAGTGGTGGAGCCTTGGGGGGTGCAAATGTTCCAAAAGCTGGACTAAAACTTAATCACTTTCTTCAAAGAAATAGATTGGATGCCAGAATTTTGATCTTAAGGCCTCTTGCAACATTAGGGAAATCATTTGTAGTGGAAGTATTCCACACCATATAAAACTCCATGAGATCAAATGTATTAGTGTCTGAAAATTGATGAAAGGAAAAGAACATTTTGAAATTTTCTGATAGCTGATATTTGACACAAGTCAGACAACCACATACAAGTACTGATCGCTAAAGAATCTCCAAATATCCAAAAGGGATATTTATAGTCATTCAGCTGTGATGCCATTAAGAAACCTGTCATTTATTTTTTTAAATGAGTCCAAACTGAAATATTTTCAAATACAAATAAATATGGATAAACCACAAATAGTTTGCTGTGCTGTGTTTTTGAATCAAGATCAAGGAATTAAAATCTCCTATTGAAGTTTTTTTTTGAAAATACTTTCTCTACACTGTATTTCAAATATTATTATAATTCTTATTGCAGTTTTTATTATGTTCAGAATATAAAATTTTGAGGAATTGAAGCTCTCTGAGTTCAAATGACTGAGTCAGAATAAACAAAATGAAACTGGATGTTAAATCTATTAATGGTACAAAATTTACTTTTGTTATTTAAATGTACTGGATTGGTGTCTATTTAAGTTCATCCAATGATTAACATTTTTGTGGGTATAAAAGTTTATGCTGAATTATCAAATAAGTTAAAATTTCAGAAGCACATCACTCTGTTTCCCACATGACAGTGCTGAGTGGGTGTTCAGCCTGGGGAGACTGCATTTCCTCATGTGGTCATTCCAGAACCCAGACTTCTCCTATCCTTGGCCTCTTCCATCCCAAAGATCTCATCCCCATCTGTATCCATCAGCAGAAGGGGCAGGGACTTGGAGAAATGCCTGTGGGAGGTTATAATAGGCCAGGATGCAGCATCAATTTCCCTCCTACTTCATTGGCCATGATGTGGTCCTGTGGCCACAGAAGAAGCTGGGAAGACTTCCAGTGGTGTGCCCTGGAAGGGCAGTGAATTTTCATGGAAAATCCACTTTTTCCATGTAGAAGTAAAGTAGTAACCCCCAAGGAAAAGTAAAAATGAGAGAAATTCCTTAAGAGAGCATAGAAAATGGATCCATTCTAGATAACAGAGACCCCAAATAAAACAGAGCCATGCAGTTATAACAGACCTGAGATGAAGTAATGTTCTCTGAGTTCTTAGAAAAGCACAAACAAAAGCTCTGAAGAGTTCTGATTCTGCTAAAGGCCCTACCAGTGAGCATTCTGAAGGAAAAGTTCTGTTGACCGCCAGTCATGGCAGACTGCGGTCCAGCTGCAAGGATTTGTGCTTAGGCTGCACAGGGCCATTTATACCGCTTACAAGTCTCCCAGCTGAGCATTCTGGGGCTTTTGCTTTTTAAAACGTCTTCCCTCCCTTCAGCTCCGGGAATATGCTTTCAGTTACAGGTAAGAATTGTGTGTCCCCAGCTTGCAAACATTGTGGACAGTACCCTGTTTGTTTGCTTCAGGTAACACTGATTGTTTTCTGGAATTTACTTATAATTTTAGGATGACATCAGCAATAACAAGTAACTCCTTTAGAACTATTGTGTTTCAAATCTCTATTGAATATTTACCATACAATGTGTACTGTGCATAGAGAAGACTGAGAATTGACTGAGCAGTGTCTTGGTCTGTGAGGAGTTCTTAAAGGAGAGGAGACATGGTATGAAGGGCCTCATGTCCTAGCAGAAAGGATAAAAGAGAACTTGCTTTGAAAATTCAAGGAATGATACTAGATTTTGACTTTGCCTAGAGCTGATAGGTTCTGGACTCCACTTTCAGAGATGAACAAGATATTTTCAGAGGAAGCCGGCATCAGGAGCTGTAGAAACAGGTCCTGTGATACAAAGTATCATAAGGAATATTTGTAACTATTAAGTTCACAGTTTTTAAATTTATAAAGGGATAGAATAATTGCTCATATGAAGTGAAAACGTCACCGGTAATATCAGATAATCCCATTTTTTTAAAATGCTATGTAATTGTAGGTGAAATTTTGCAGAGTATTTTGAATGAGAGTTTCCCAAATTTCTAAAATATTTTGTTACCATTATCAGAAGAAAGCTATGAAAATTCTTTGGTTAAATAGACTAATGTCTATGCTAGACACACAGAGCTGGGGTATAGGCAAGTGATCCCACCCAGAAGGTTCCCACTCTTTCACTGCAGGTCGCAAGATGTGGCTACCTCATCTCTATGTCCTTGACCCTTGGGAGACAGTGTTCAGGTGGGCAGTTCATCTCAGTGGGAGTCAGTCCACAGGAGGTCTGCTCAGCCCAGACAAGCCCAGCCCACATTGTCTTCTATCCCGAAAACACTGAGAATGCTTCCCTCCCCACTACCCATCTTCCCCACCCCCAGTGAACTTGGCTAATATCCTGTATATGCTGAGGAAGCATCAGTGTCAGAACAATGAACAGTGCTTTTAATAATTGTGAGAGACAGATGAGGTTCTGTGTTTTCAGTTCTTATATTTATATGTGTTGACTCACTCTTTGATTATTTTAAATTTTATTTGTAACATCATTCTTTACAGTACTGTTATTTTCTGCTGTGCAGCAAAGTGAATCAGTTATATATATATATCCTCTTTTTCTAGATTCTATTTCAATGTAGGTTATTACAAAGAATTGAATAGAGTTCCCTGTGCTCTCCAGTAGATCTTTATCTATTTTATATGTAGTAGAGAGTATTTGTCAATCCTAACTTATGCTTCACCCTTCTTTGGTAACCATAAGTTTGTTGTCTACATCTGAGACTCTATTTCTGTAAATAGGTTTATATGTTCCATTCTTTTAGATTCCATATGGAAGTGACATCATATGATATTTGTCTTTCTATATCACACTTCACTCAGTATGACAATCTCTAGGTTCATCCATGTTGCACACATAGCATTATTTTGTTCTTTTTAAGGTTTGGTAATATTCTATTGTAAATATGAGCCACATGTTTTTTATCCCTCCATTAGGAACATTTATTTGTTTCTGTCTTCTGGCTATTGTACATAGTGCAGCAACAGATATTAGGGATCATGTATCTTTTCAAATTATGGTTTTCTCTGGATATATGGCCAAGAGTAACATTACTATATCTTATGGTAAGTCTCATTTTTAGTCTTTTACGAACCTTCATACTGTCAGACAAAACTGAGCGAGTGAACTAAACTGATACTGTTTTCCATAGTGGCTGTACCAATATACCTTGTCATCAATAAAATTCAAGGCTTCTCTTTTCTTCACACCTTCTCCAGCATTTAATGTTTGCAAATTTTTTCATGATGGCCATTCTGACTGGCATGAGCTGATACCTCATTGTAGTTTTGATTTGTATATCTCTAATACTTAGTGATGTTCAGTGTCTTTTCATGTTCCTCTTGGCCACCTGTATGCCTTCTCTGGAATAATGTGTATTTAGATCTTCCACCTATTTTTGATTGGGGATACTAATTTGTTTTCTTTTTTTTAATATTTAGCTGCATGAGCTGTTGCATATTTTGAAGATTAATCCCCTGTTGGTCACTTCATTTGCAGATATTTTCTTCCTTATGTGGGCTCTTTTCATTGTGGAGAACACTGTCTCTCAGGAGTCACTTTTGAAGTTTGAAAATTTTGCATTTTTTTATTCTTGTTTTTATTTTCATCACTCTGAGAAGTGGCTTAGAGAACATCTTTCTGTGATTTATGTCAGAGAGTGTTCTGCCTATGTTTTTCTCTAACGTTTTTATAGTGCTTAGTCTTACATTTAGATCCTTAACCCATTCGGAGTTTATATTTATGTGTGGTGTTAGAGATTGTTCTGATTTTATTCTTTTACATGAAACTGTCCAGTTTTCCCAGCACCACTCATTGAAGAAACTATCTTTTCTCCATTGTATATTCTTGTCTCTTTTGTCATAGATAAGGTACAAATAGGTGTGTAGGTTTCTCTCTGGATATGTCTCTTGATTCAATTTCCAGTTAGCCTTTATAAATCTTGATTACACAACTCCAGCCACATCATGAGAAATGCTGGGCTGGATGAAACACAAACTGGAATCAAGATTGCTGGGAGAAATATCAATAATCTCAGACATGCAGATGACATCACACATAAGGCAGAAAGAGAAGAACTAAAGAGCCTCTTGATGAAAGTAAAAGAGGAGAGTGAAAAAGTGGCTTAAAGCTCAACATTCGGGAGACTAAGATCACGGCATCCGGTCCCATCACTTCATGGTATATAGATGGGGACACAGTGACACACTACATTTTGGGCCCCAGAATCCCTGCAGATGGTGACTGCAGCCATGAAATTAAAAGAATCTTGCTCCTTTGGAAAACTTTTGACCAACCCAGACAGCATATTATAAAGCAAAGTCATTACTTTACCAACAAAGCTCCATCTAGTCAAAGCTGTGGTTTTTCCAGTAGTCATGTATGGATGTGAGTCATGTATGGACTATAAAGAAAGTTGAGCACCAGAGAATTGATGCTTTTGAACTTTCGTGTTGAAGAAGAATTTTGAGAGTCCCTTGGACTGCAAGGAGATCCAACGAGTCCATCCTAAAGGCAATCAGATCTGAATATTTGGTGGAAGGACTGATGCTAAAGCTGAAACTCCAATACTTTGGCCACCTGATGTGAAGAGCTGCCTCATTTGAAAAGACCCTGATGCTGCAAAAGATTGAAGATGGGAGGAGAAGGGATGAACAGAGGATGAGACGGTTGGATGGCATCACCAACTCAATGGACATGAGTTTGAGTAAGCTCCGGGAGTTGGTGATTAACAGGAAGGTCTGGCCTGCTGAAGCCCTCGCTGTCGCAAAGAGTCAGACACGACTGAGTGACTGAGCTGAACTGAGCCTCATTACTTGGCAAATGGATGTCATGTTCTCCCAGAACCATTTTGGGGAATACTGTCTTTCCCCCATTGCATGATCTTACCACTTTTATCAAAAATCTTTTGACCTTATGTGTGAAGGTTTTGCTGGGCTTTGAATTCTTTTCCATTGATTTATAATTTTATCTTCATGACAGAACAAGACTGTTGTCACTACTGTAACTTTGTGATACTGTTGAAATCAAGGAATGTGTCCTCCCACATTGCTTTTCTTCCTCAAAATTGGTTGGCAGTTTGGGCATTAATTAGGTATTAATTAGTGAATTTTAATTAGTTCAGTAGTAATTTTAGGATAGGTTTTATATTTTGGTTGGGTTTGTTTATTTTTGTGGGGTTTTGATAGGGATTGAATTACAATTTTATATTACAGAGGCTGATATGGAAATCTTATCAGTGGTAAATCTTCTAATCCATGAAAATGGAATTTGTGTCATACACTTTATTTGCAGCATTTGGAAGGTTTCACTATGCAAATCTTCACCTCCTGGGTTAACTACTCAGTGCTGTGCTTAGTTGCTCAGTCATGTCTGACTCTTTGCGACCCCATGGACTGTAGCCCGCCAGGCTCCTCTGTCCATGGGGATTCTCCAGGCAAGAATACTGGAGTGGGTGGCCATGCCCTCCTCCAGGGGATCTTCCCAGCCCAGGGATCAAACTCAAGTCTCCCGCATTTCAGGCAGATTCTTTACCATCTGAGCCCCCAGGGAAGCTCAGTAATTTACTCTCTCTGATGAAATTGTAAATGCGGTCATTTTCTGAATTTCCCTTCCAAACTGATCCTATTACTGCACAGAAATGCAAGTGAATTTCAGTGTTAATTTTTGCACCATGTTACTTTGCTGAATTCATTTATTATTTAGAACATTTTTGTGTGGTCCTTAGGATTTCTACTTATGAACTCATGTCACATGTGAACATAGATAATTCTACTTTCATTTTTCATATTTGAATTTCGGTGATTTAGGCATTAATTCAACTTATTTTCTTATATGTCTTTGCTGACAGGCATGTCTACAACTACAAGTCCTATTGCTTTGAAGTGATAAAAATCAGTATTCTCACATGCTTCCTGAAGTCAAAGCAAAAATTTTCCATGTTTCACAAATGACTGTGATGTTGGCTATGGGATTTACATGAATGGCATTATTATGTCATGATAATTTCCCTCAAGTTTAATTTGTCAGGTGATGTTAGAATGAAAAGGTGTTCAATTTTATTCAACTTTTTTCTATTAACTGAGATGAACATGTTTTTCCCCTTTATTCTGTTAATGTGTGTGCTATCCAGATGCATTTTAACAGTTTGAAGCATTCTTGCATTGCAAAAAGAAATCCCAATTATTCATGGTGTATAATTCTTATTATTTGCCGTTGCGGCATCTTAGTTGTGTCTGAGTATTTGTGACCCCGTAGATGGCAGCCCACCAGGCTCTGCTGTGCCTGGGATTCTCCAGGCAAGAACACTGGAGTGGGTTGTCATAGATAGCTATAAATGATTATTATATATAGAGATATATATGCACTTCCAACTTCTGCTCAGGCTTCCCTAATCCTGGTAGGGCAGCAGGTGATGGCCAGGACAGACCACTGAACCACAGAGATTTATGTTTTGTATTAGTCATTGATGACTGATACTACTGCTCCATGAGTGTTGTTTCACACAGTCAGTGAATGACTGCCTTATACCTGCATGCACCCATCTCCTGCCTCTGTTTCTCAACCTCTACACCTTCTTTCTGAGATTCATTCACTTCTTCCTTAAATGCACCCTTCCTCATTCTCAGTGAGATCCTAAGAGAGGCAAACACTGTAGTCTTTTTCATCTGAAAATATTCTTAACTCGTTCTTATTCCTGAATGATAGTTTGTGTGTTAGTAGCTCAATCATGTCTGACTCTTTGCGACCTCATGGACTGTAGCTCAGCATCCTCCTGTGTCCATGGAATTCTCCAGTAGGTTGCCATTTCTTTCTCCAGGGGATCTTCCCAACCCAGGGAATAAAGCTGGGTCTCCTGCATTGCAGGCTGGTAGTTTAGAATGAAAAATTCAGACTGTTTCTGCAAAAGGAACCACAGAGCCCCATATGTCCACCACAGGGCACTGTCTGACTGAGGCCTGCATCCACCCATCTTCTGCCTCTGTGTTTTTCTGCTAATGACACACACACTGCCCCATTTAAAAGGGGCCCTTTCCTAGTAAGTCTTCATCAAGAAATGGCAACAGACTCCAGTATTCCTGCCTGGAGAATTCCATGGACGGGAGAGCTTGGTGGGTTACAGCCCATTGGGTCACAAAGAGTCAGACCTGTCTGAGAAACACACATGCACAGAACATGTTTTGGAGAAAGTCAAAATTCAGGAAAAGTAAAAAATGCAAGGTGAGCCAGTGACTGGAAGATTTCCCTTGTGACACATTACAAAGATTTAAAGTCTGTGTCTAAAACCCCTATCTCTGTCCATCTCTGTACCCTCCTTTCTTCATTCATCTATAAACACCTGCCTATGAAAAATATCTTTTCACAATCTATGTAATATGTTAGATATATTTCTCAATCATGTTGCCCCTTCTTTCTGATGTGAATCTTTGGGTCTCTCTGTTTATGAGATCTAATCCCTTAAATCTGTTTGTCACTTCCACTGTATAATTGTAAGGGATTTGATTGTAGGTCATATCTGAATGATCTACTGGTTTTCTCTACGTTCTTCAAGTGAAGCCTGAATTTTGCAATAAGAGCTCATGATCTGAGCTACAATCAGCTCACAATCTTGCTTTTGCTGACTATGTATGGTTTCTCCGTCTTAGGCTGAAAGAATATAATCAATCTGATTTTCGTTTTGACCACCTACTGATGTCCATGGATAGAGTCATGTCTTCTGTTGTTGTTAAAGGGTGTTTTCTATGACTACCATGTTCTCTTGACAAATCTCTCTTAGTCTTGGCCCTGCTTCACTTTGCACTACAAGGCCAAACTTGCCTATTATTCTGGATATTTCTTGACTTCCTCCTTTTGCATTCCATTTCTTTATGATGAAAAGGAAATCTTTCCCTTGCCTTTTTTTTTTTTTAGTGTTAGATATAGGAGGTCTTATAGTTCTTCATAGAACTGGTCAACTTCAGAATCTTTGGCAATAGTGTTTGGGGCATAGACTAGGATTACTGTGATATTGAATGGTTTGCCTTGGAAACGAACAGAGATCATTCTGCCGTTTATGAGACTGCACCAAAGTGCTGCATTTTGGATTCTTTTGTTTTGTACAATGCCTGCTCCATTTCTTCTAAAGGATTCTTGCCCACAGTAGTAACTATAAAGGTCATCTGAATTAAATTCACCCATTCCAGTCCATTTTATTTCACTGATTCCTAAGATGTCGATGTTCACTCTTGCCATCTTCTGCTTGACCACATCCGATTTACCTTGATTCATGAGTGTAATATTTCAGGTTCCTATGCAATACTGTTCGATACATGGGACTTTACTTTCACCACCAGACACATTCACAATTGAGCATCATTTCTGCTTTGGCCCAGCCTCTTCTTTCCCTCTGGAGCTGTTAGTAGTTGCCCTCCAATCTTCCCCAGTTTAGCATACTGAATGCCTTCTGACCTGGGGGGCTCATCTTGCTGGGTCATATCTTTTTACCTTTTCTTACTGTTTATGGTGTTCTCCAGACAAGAATACTGAAGTTGGTTGCCATTTCATTCCCTAGTGGACCATTTTTTGTCAGCACTCTTCATTATGACCCATCCATCTTGGGTGACTCTGTATATCATGTCTGATGGCTTCACTGAGTTGTGAAAACCCCTTCATTACTAAAAGGTTTTGATTCATCCAAGTACCAAACTGGTTTGATTACTATAGCTTTGCAGTAAGTTTTAAAATAAGTAATGGTATCCTCCCATATTACATTTTCTTCTTTTGATTGTTTGGCTATTTTGGGGTATATTAGTTTAAAGTGTTTTAGGATAGGCATTTTGGTATAGGGTGTAGTTTTGATCAGGATTGTATTGGAATTGTAAATTGTGATGGTTAGTTTTGAGATCTTAGCTATAAGTCTTCCAGTGCATGTAAACAGGATGTGTGTCAATTAATATCTTCACAAAGTTTGACATTTCACTGTGCAAGTCTTCACTTTTTTTGTTCAGTTAATCAATAAGTAGTTTATTCTTCCTGAACCAGTTGTAAACAAAACTGTTTTCTTCATTTCCTTTTCACTTTGATCATTAATGTACAGAATTGCCACTGATTTTCAGCATTGACATTGGTGAATGTCCTTGTTACTTTGCTTCATTAATTTTTTATTTATAACATTTTTTCTTGTGGCATACTTAGAATTTCTACATTTGAGATCATGTCATGGGTGGAAATAGATTATTCTACCTCTTTTCAGTTTTAAATGTCACTGATTTATCTTTCTGTCTGTATGTCTATCTTTCCTGACTGTCATGGCTAAGACTCTCAGTGCTGCGTTGCATAGAAGTGGCAAAACCTAGCTTTCTCATGTGTTTCCTAATCTCAAAGGAAACTTTTTTAGTCTTCATCACTGGCTGTGATGTTGGCTGTGAGTTTTACTTGTCTGTGTGTACTCAGTTGTGTTCAGCTCTTCATGACCTTTTGCACTGTAGCCCACCAGGCTCTTCTGTCCATGGGACTCTCTATCAAGAATAATGGAGTAGGTTGATATTTCGTCCTCTAGGGGATCTTCCTGATCCAGGGATCGGATCTCTGTCTCTTGCATCTCCTTCTTTGCAGGCAGATTCTTTACTGCTGGGCCATCAGGGACTTTAACTTTATGGTGATATTTTCCTTGAAGTGTTATTTGTCAAGTTTTTTTTTCTTTTTAAATCATGAAAAGATTTTGAAGTTTTTAAATTGCCCTCTCTGCATTAATTGATATCATGGTTTTTTTCCCTATGTATGTGAATGTGGTGCATTGCTTGCTTGTTTGCTTGTTAAGACGCTTCAGTTGTGTCCAACTCTGTGAGACCCCCATGGACAGCAGCCCACCTGTCTCCTCTTTCCACAGGATTCTCTAGACATGAAGTCTGGAGTGGGTTGCCATTTCCTTCTCCAACGTGGTGTGTGATACCAATGCATATTACAATGATGATGCATTCTTGCATTACAGGAAAAATTGCACTTGTGTATACTATACAATTCTTATTATATGAATTGATATAAATGATTACTTATGTATGTATATATACACACATGCTCACAACTTCAGCTCTGTCTTCCTAAACCCTGGTAGAGTGGCAGGTGGCCAAGACACAGCACTGCACCACAGAAGTCAGTGCTTCTAATTTCTCATGATCACTAACACTACTGATACATGAGTGTTGTTTCACACAGTCAGTGACCATCTGACTTAGACCTGCATCTGCCCACCTCCTGCCCCCATGTCTCACTGCACTGCTTCCTTCTGGGACTCATTCTAACTACATCCTTCCTCACTCTCAGTGAGAGCCTGAGAGAGGCAAATGCTCGTAGTCTGAAAATGTGTTCATCTGAAATTTTCCTTATTTTGCTTTTATTCTTGAGTGATATTTTAGAATGAAAAATCTACAGACCATTACTGTGATGTTGCCTTTGGCAACTTAAGATGCTTTCCCTTGTGTTCCCTGCTACATTGTGACTGGTGACTGGTCTCCTGTTGGGTCTCACTTGGTCTGCCTTCCCTGCTCTGTGATAAAGTCTCCAGTTCTCTTTAATATTCCACAGTCCATGACTACAGGGTGAGTGAGGTTTGAGCAACCTCCATACTGTTCTCCATTATTTGTGTGTTTCATAGTGTCTTATTCATTGATGGTTCCAATAGTGTCTTTTAGGACTTTAACAGATTTATAGGAATTTCTTTTATATTGTAGTCAAATTATTCTATTTCATGAAGCACTTGAGGTCTAATCCTCCCATGGTAGTCTCTGCTTACTGTCGTTCATGGTGCCATAAAGGCATGTTTTGCTGACACTGGATCCTTGCTGGTTTGTAGGGTTTGATATGTATATACATATGTTTTTTGCTATTGTTGTTGCTGTTTTGCTCATATGATGGAGCTAAAAATTGATACCTGTTGCCACTTACGTTAAGTGTTATTTTGGTTTTCAGTCAGGAAAAGATTTTTAATTTTCTCAAATGCATTCCAGGTCCTATGGAGAAGAACATTTAGAATTCTTCTTAAGTATCATTTCCTTCATGTTCCTCCCAACACAAAGATGTCACTTATCAGTCCAGTGAAAATAAAACATCCCCCACTCCCTGCCTTCACCCTCTTCCTTTGCTTAGTTTTACCATAGCAATTATAGTCAGGCACTGGCTTCCTGAATCAGAGGCGGTTTTATTCCATCTGAGCTACTGTAACAAATGCCATAGACCAAGTAGCATGTGAACAGTAGAAATTTACTTCTTAACAGATATTGGTGCTGAGAAGTCCAAGGTCAAATTGAATGCAGATTCTATGACTAGAGAGGAAACACTTTCTTGTTCAAGGGAGGATTGTTTTCACTGTACTCCCACCTGTCAGAAGAGAGGAGGGTCTCTTCCAGGCCTGTTTTGCAAGAGCACTCTTCCTCCTTGAGGGATCTGCCTATGACTTAATCACATCAACCGGCCCCACCTCCTCATATCATCACCTTAGAGGTTCAGATTTCAGCATATGAATGACTCTGAGGGCCCTGCACATGCTCCGTACAGGAACAGAGGAATCCATACCTGCTCCTTTCCGGGGAGGGCTCCGTGCATGCTTGGTGCAGGGGCTAAATGAGGACCCACTGCTATTTGAGGTCCTTTTTATATGTCACTGATTTTTGTCTGTCTCATTTATGTTGAAAATATATTTTCACATCTGTCACTTACTATAACCTCATTGGTATCCTTTTTCGTTTATGAAAACTGCGCTTTGCTTTGTTTTTCCAATAAAAGCTTGACTTTTTTAGTTTATTTAGCAAGATTGAAGTTACACAGAGCAATCGGTCAACCTAGGAATAGAAGTGAAATTTTACATATTGGAAATGAAGGATGCATTAAACATGGAAAACTTAAAATTACCAATTGGAAAGAACATACTTTGCTTCATTGGTAAAATTAAATGTTCGGTTTTGGAAAAGGAAAGTATTATTTTTCTATATGGAAATAAATGAACCCAGTGTAGACAATAGAAAATTAGTGATTATGAATACAACTAAAAACCTGTAAAAAACAGATTTATGTAAAGATACTGAACAATTTCATAGCTATAAATTTGACATGATAGGCTACATGAATAATTTTCTGAAAAACAAAAATTACCAAATTTCAATCTAGAGTAGAGAGAAAGTTCAAACCAACCACTTTCCTAAAATTATTTTAACAGTTGCTCACACATTTATTTAGGGATGGCCTGAGGAACTTATTCCTTTGAACTGTTGTAAAACTGCAATTTATTTTACAAAGGTACTTTTACCCTTGCCTTAGCATCAATAAAAAAAATGACCCTTTTTATAACTGTGCCTTGTTTAAGTTTAAAACATACATGTGAAAACTCCTGACAACACAGAGCTTATTTATTTTATACATAGAAATTTGTGTCTCTTAATCCTTTATCCCATCTTGGCTCTCTGCTCCTAACCACTAGCAACTGCGTGTTTGTTCTTTATATCTGTCCGTATGTTTCTGTTTGATTACTTAGTGTTTCCATTTTTATTTTTATTTATTTATTTATTTATTTAGTCCCTGCCACATAGCTTGCAGGATTCTAGTTCCCCAAGCAGGGAGCAAACACAGGCCCACTGCAGTGCATGTGTGGAGTGCTAACCACTAGATCACCAGGGATTTTACTGTTTTCTTTTCTAGAGTCCAGAAATAAATGATAACATACAATAAGTATTTGTATTTTTCTGATTTATTTCACTAAGCATAATATTCTCCAGATCCATCCATGTTTTACAAATGGCAAATATTCACTCTTTTCTGTAGGTGAGTGGTATTCCATTGTGTGTGTGTAATTAATTTTAATCATCTCATATGCTGCTAGTCATTTAGATTGCTTCCATAACTTGGCTATTGTAAATAATATGTTACAAATATTGGAGTCCATGTATATTTTTGAATTGGTGTTTTTATTTTCTTCAGATATGTATACCTAAGAGTGAAACTGCTGGATCATGAGGTAATTTTAGGTTTGTTTTTTGAAGACCCTCCATACTGTTTTGCATACTGGCTGTACCATTCTACCTTCCCACCAGCAGCGTCTGAAGGTTCCTTTTTATCCACATACTCCCCAGCATGTTATTTCTGATCTTTTTGACGATAGCATGTGGTCAGAGATACTGCATTGCAGTTTGGATTTGCATTTTTCTAGTGATTTAGAATGTTGTCCATCTTTTCATGTGCCTGTTGATAATTTGTAATCTTCTTTGAAACAATGTCTATATAGATTTCTGCCCTTTGAAAAATGAGATTTATTTTGTTTGCTATTAAGTTGTATGAGTTCTTTTTAATTAAATTTTTATTTTATACTGGAGAATACTTGATTTACAATATGGTATTAGTTTCTGGTATACAACAAAGTGACTGAGTTATATATATATATATACACATAGATCTATTCTTTTTCAGATTCCTTTCCCTTATAAGTTATTACAAAATATTGTGGAGAGTTCCCTGTGCTATACAGTAGCGCCTTGTTGATTATTTTACATATAGTAGCATCTGTATATTAATCTCAACCTCCTAATTTATCCTTCCCTTCACTTTCCCATTTGGTAATCATAAGTTTTCTTTTAAAATTTGTGTATCAGTTTCTATTTTGTGAATAAGTTCAAATGTATCACTTTTTTAGAGTCTACATATTAGCAGGATCATAAGATAGTTGTCTTTCTCTGTCGACTGACTTCAATTCTATGATCATCTGCAGGTCCATCCAAGTTGCTGCAAATGGCATCATTTCACTCTTTTTTTGACTCAGTAGTATTCAATTGTGTATATGTAACACATCTTCATTAGTCACTTGGTAGTGTACATTTAGGTTGCTTCCACATCTTAGGCATTGTAACTAGTAGTGCATTATCTTTTCAGTTGACATCTTTTTCCTAGTATATGTCCAGGAGTGGGATTGCTGGATCATGAGGTAGTCTTATTTTTGAAGAGCCTTCATCTTGTTTCCCATACTGGGTACACCAATTTACATTCCCACCAACAGTGTTCAAATATTTCTTTTTCTCCACATCCTTTCCAACATTTATTTGTGTTCTTCTTGATGATTGCTATTTTGGTAGATGTGAGGGGTAAGTTCTGTTGGTGTGGATTTGCATTTCTTTGAAGATTTCAGATGTAAAGCATCATTTCCTGTGCCTGTTTGACATCTGTATTTCTTCTTTGGAAAAAAATGTCTATTGAGACGTTTGCCCTTTTTTACATGAAGTCGGTTTTTTTGTTTGCTATTCAGTTGTATGAATTTTTTATATATTTTAGATATAAGCCCCTTACAAAACATATGAATTGCAAATATTTTCTCCTGTTTCATTTCATTTCTCTCTGTTTTATTTGTTTTACCTCTGCTATAATTCCGGTTGTTACTATTTGCTTTTCTTTTGTGTTTAGAATCAGATTCAAAAAATCATTTCTGAGACAGCTGTTAAAGAGGTTTCTACCTGTTTTTTCTAGTTCTGTGGTTTCAGGTCTTCTACTCAAGTCTTAATGCATTTTGAGTTCAGTTCTCTGCATATTGTAAGATAGTGGTCCAGTTTGGTGGTTTTCCATGTAAGTGTCCAGTTTCCCCATCATCTTTTATCACAGAGACTGACCTTACCTACCTTTTATATTTTTGGCTTGTTTGTTGTTGGAGAAGGGAATGGAAAACCACTTCAGTATTCTTGCCTTGAGAATCCAATGAGCAGTATGAAAAACAAAAATATATGATACTGAAAGATGAACTCCCAAGCTCAATAGGTGCTCAATATGTTACAGGACAAATAACTCCAGAAAGAATGAATTGATGGCGCCAATGCAGAAACAACGCGCAGTTCTGGATGTGACCGTTGATAGGAGTAAAGTCTGATGTGATAAAGAACAGTATTGCATAGGAACCTGGAATGTTAGGTCCATGAATCAAGGTAAATTGAACGTGGTCAAACAGGAGATGGCAAGTGTGGACATTGACATTTTAGCGATCGGTGAACTAAAATGGACTAGAATGGGTGAATTTAATTCAAATGACCATTACATCTACTACTGTGGGCAAGAATCCCTTAGAAGAAATGAAGTAGCCATCATAGTCAGCCAACGCATCTGAAATGGTATGCTTTGGTGCAATCTCAAAAATAACAGAGAGATTTAAGGACAGGAACATAAAGGACACTACAGATGATGGGATGGTCAAGTCAGTGTGGCCGACGCCAGGCTGTGAGCAGAAGTTTCTCCCTGTGCAGGGCTGTCAACTGTCAATCCCATGAAGGGGCCCCCGGGTGGTGAAGTCACTTCCTTGATGGCAGATCCTAAGAGAACTCGGAACCCTGCAACCAGGCACACACCTTCTAGAAACAGCGCCACAGCCAGTTGGGGCTCACTTGACTGGAGATTCTTCATTCAGAAGGATGTTCTCCAGGTTTGTATTGACTGACCAGGGATTCTGCTTCAGGAAAGCCTGAAGGGAGAAGTTTTTCAGATGTTCCAGGCGGTACAGTGCTCAACATGGATGCCTCCGGTCCTTTACCAAGAGGGCACCTAAGGTAACCCCAGGCAATCTAGAGCTGGCCACACCAGGCAATGCCACCGCTGGGAGCTCTCCCTGGGCAGCGCCATGTGCCCTCATCGCCATGTGCAGGAAAGTGGGACTTGGGGGGACGTTCTCCCTCTGAACAGAAGCAGGTTGGTGGGCACGTGGTGACCTGGGGGTCCTGTCACACTCACACTGGAGGACGGGTTGTCAGCAGGGAAATAGGATCCCTGAGGTGCTTTCATTGAAGAGGGAGGGACCCAATTATCTGAATGACTGCTTGAGGAAGTGTGATTGTGGCATGGGGAGGGCTGGCAGAATCCTGGATCCCACATAACTTTGGGTTCCTACTGAAGGCAGAGATCTGCAGTTTCTCCTGGAAAAGTGGAAAGGAGTCCAGGAGATCTGTGGATGAGGCTGGCATGTTGTGAGAAGCATCTGGGAGGCCAGAGCTCAGAGTCAGCCCCCATGAGAGTCCACACCCATCCTCTCTCCATCAATGCCCTGCCTCCACCCCCAACCTGGGACCGAGATCACATGGTTTGGTGTGCTCACTGTCTGGTGGATCCTCAGCTGGGATGTCCCACTGGTGCTCCAAGGATCCAGTGACACCTGAGCCCTCGCTGGTAAAGGATGAGTGTCAGTGGCAGGAGAACCAGGCAGATCCCTTACTGATGCAGCAGCCTTTAGGTGTAGTAGGTAAATGTGAGGTGTTAGGAGACCCATAGGAAGCCTGGGCAGCTCACAGAGACTGTGTGTGCCCTGCTGGGTCAGATACTGCTGAGAATGCTTCGTGTTCCAGAGTAGACACCCGG
Source organism: Hydropotes inermis (assembly GCA_020226075.1). Lineage (NCBI taxonomy): Eukaryota > Metazoa > Chordata > Mammalia > Artiodactyla > Cervidae > Hydropotes > Hydropotes inermis. Next base: position 947,808 of record CM035286.1, on the reverse strand, counting down.
CCTGCCCTGGCAGTGCTGACAACAGGGTGCGGGACAGTTGGAGGGTCAGTACACTATGTCAGTCTTCCCTCATGAAGCGGACAGATGGTCACGCCATGGATCAAGGGCTGTCACTTGAGCAGGCTCATTTGTGGCCCCTCCCCTGTGTCTTTTTTGTTCATCTGTCACTAATATTTTTTGGAACCCTGACTTAAGATGCATATATCTTTCCTTGTCTCACAGGTGTTTTGTTTCTCTTCATTTCTGAGGTATTTGTAAGGCCTCAGACAAATCAGAACTTACCCCCATTTCTCAGTGAGAATCCTTGCATGCTTCGTCGCTTTTGAATTGTGTGTCTTTTTATATATTTAGGATACGAACCCTTATTGGACATGACAATGGCCAATATGTTCTCCATTTCATACATCATTTCTCATTTTATTGATGGTTCCCCGTGGCGAGGCTTTCAAGTTTGATGTACAGATTCTTTTTCACTTTTCCTTTCACTTCTTTTCCTTTTGGAATTACTCCCAAATTTCATTGCCAAGACTGATATACAGGAACGAAGCACCTCTTCCATTCTAGGAGCTAAATGGTTTAAGTAGTTCTGTCCAAGCTTTTAATCCCTTAGAGACTGGATAACCTTACATCCTAGAATTTGCTTACCATTCTTCACTGTTTGGGGGCAGTGTTCCTCTGGTGTCTAAAGAGTGAGCACAGATACCGACACATACACAGACACCCAAGAACAGTGAATACGAAAAGGACTGTGGGTTCTCATCAGAAGAGGGACAGATAGGGGAAGGGTAATAAAACGAACCTACAGGGGCTGGAGGCACTGCCTGCCTGAGACACGGACTCCCATATTTTCCAGGTCTTGTCCCACCTATGTCTGAGTACATCCCTAGAAGTCCATGTGGTCATCAGCCCTGGTGTGCAGCTGGGGACACTGACAGGCTTTGAGAGAAAGGGACTCATTCAGGATGGAGAACCGGTGGGAAACGGGAGGTGAGTCTGGGCCCAGGTCTGTCAACTCAGAGCTGCCCACACAGCCTGCCCGGGAGCTGTGTGGAGGGTTATGTGGTGCAATTGATTGAGGCCCGGAGCTGCGTGGATGATGGATGAGCAGTCAGAATCCTGAGGGCTATGTGCAGGGCTGTCAGTCCCTTGAAGGGGCACCCAGGTGGTGAAGTAACTTCCTCGATGGCAGACCCTAAGCAAACTCGGAATCCTGGAACCAGGCACCCACCTTCTGGCAACAGCCCCACAGCAAGTTGGGGCTCACTTGGCTGGAGAATCTTCATCCAGAAGGATGGTCTCCAGCTGTGTCTCGACTGACCAGGGATTCTGCTTCAGGAAACCCTGGAGGGAGATGTTTTTCAGATGTTACAGGTGGTTCAGTGCTCAACCTGGATGCCTCTGGTCCTTTACCAGGATGGCAACTGAGGTTGCCATCTAGATTACCCCTGGCAATCTAGAGCTGGCCACATCAGGCCTGGCCGCCACTGGGAGACCTCCTTGGGCAGCCCAGATGCCCTCATCTCCATGTGCATGAAAGTGCGACCTGAGGGGTGGTACTCCCTCTTGCCAGGAACAGTTTGGTGGGCATGTTGTGACTTGGGTCCTGTCTCAATCACACCTGAAGACGGGATGTCAAAAGGGAAATAGGATCATTGAGATGCTTTCATTTTAGAGCGTGGGACTCGATTTTATGAATGACTGCTTGAGGAAGTGCGATTGTGGCATGGGGAGGGCTGGCAGAATACTAGATCCCACATAACTTTGGGTTCCTACTGAAGTCAGAGATTTGGGAGGTTCTCCTGGAAAAGATGAAGGGAGTCTATATATCTATATTTATATCTATATCTATATCTATAAAGCTCTCTATCTAACTTGAAACCCGTTCTAACTTCTATCACATCCACTGTATATGTCATCCCAGCCACTGTGTCGAAGACATCACACCAACTATGTAGGACATCACAGGTGGTATATGTATGCCATCATATGCACTATACATGACATCATATCCACCCTTTATGACAAAAACCCTCAGTATTCATGACACCACATGCACTATATATGACATGTCATCTACTGTGTACGATATCACATTCACTATTTGTGTGACATCACACATTGTCTGTATCTCTGACATCACACTCTCTATGTTTATGACATATCCACTTTATATGGAATCACACATAGTGTTATGAGAACACAACCATTGTGTAAATTAACAGCCATAATGTCTGACATCACCCCCACTCTATCTGTGTCTTCACACCCACTGTATCAATTTCATCAAACCCAGTGTATGTATGACATCACAGACACTATGTGTATGACATCATTTGCACCTCATATGACATCATATCGACTCTTTAGGACATCACACCACTTTATATATGCCTCAAGTCCACTATATCTGACCTCACGTCCAGTGTATATGTGTCATCACACCCAATCTCTCAGTGATATCACAGACTATATATATGACATCACATCCATTATATCTGTGACATCGTATCCACTATATTTATGACATAATATCCAGTAAATATTACATCACAAAACTCTTTGTTGATGACACCACATTCAGCATATGTATGACATCCTTTGCACTGCAAATGACATCGCATCCACTCTTTCACATCAAACCACAGAATTTATGAGGTGACATCCACTTCAGGCATGACATCACAGCCCCTGTATCAGACATCACACACACTGTATCTTTGTCATCACAACCTCTCCACTGATATCACACCCACTATTGTATGACATCACACTTAGCTTCTGCGTGAGATCATATTCACTAAATATATCCTGACATCCAATCCTCATGTCATCACACTACTGTACTGATGACATTACAAACTCTATATATGAAACCATATCCAGTATGAGGGCAACATATACACTTAACATGAGACATCACAGCCACTATCTGGGTCATCACACCCACTGCATAGACAACATCACACCCACTCTTTTTATGACATCACACTCGCCATATGTGTCGCATCATTTGCATTATACAAGACATCACATCCTCTCTTTTTGACCTCAAACCACCATTCTGAGGACATCACACCCACTATATTACACATGTCCACTGTATCTGTGTCATCACACCAACTCTATCAATGATATCACAGCGACTATATGTATGATATCACATCCAGTATATGTGAGACATTCTGTCCACTATATTTATGACATCATATGCATTATGTATGACATCACAACCCTGTTTGTTGATAACACCAAACTCAGCATATGTATAACATCATTTGTGCTACAGAAGATGACACATCCACTCTACCACACCAAGTCACAATCTGTATGACTTCACATCCACTTCAGGCATGACATCACACCCACTGTATCAGACATTGCACGAACTGTATCCATCGCACCATCCAGTATGCAGCTCAAAATATACACTATCCCTGTGACATCACAGTCACTAGTCTGTGTCATCACACCCACTGTATTGAGAGCATCACACCCCCTCTTTGTATGACATCACGCTCAGCATAGGTATATCATATTTTGCACTATAGGAGACATTACATCCACATTTTATGAAATCAAACCAACATTTTTTATGACACTACACCCACTATATATGACACTGTATCAAGGCTATTTCTGTCAACAAATCCACTGTATTGTTGATGTCACTGCAAGTGTATTTATGAGATCTCATCCTCTATATATGTCGAAATCATATCCATTCAATACAACAGCATAATCACTATATTTGTACCATCACAGCCACTTTACCTGTGTCTTACACCCACCCTTTCCATGATATTGCACCCTTTGTATATATGACATCTCACCCACTATATTTGATACCACAGTGACTGCATCTGTCTGGTCACAACCGCGCTATTGATGCCATCATAAAAATTATGGAAGTCATCCTACTTGGCACCCATATGACATAATACACACTGTATATCACATCACATTCACCCTTTATGACATCAATACTCAGTATTTATGACATCACAAACCCTGCATTCATGATATCAGATCTCCTCTCTATGACATCACATCCACTCTTTCGGACATCACACCACTTTATGTATGACATCAAGTCCACTGTATCTGACCTCACGTCCACTGTATCTGTGTCATCACACCCAACCTATCAATGACATCACAGCCACTACATGGATGGTATTACATCTAATATATCCATGACATCATATCCCATCTTTTTCTGACATAATATCCACTAAGTATGACATCACAACACTCTGTGTTGATGTCGCCACAGTCGGCATATGTGTGACATCCTTTGCACTGCAGATGACATCGCATCCACTCTATCACATCAAACCACAGTATTTATGATGTCACATCCACTTCAGGCATGACATCACACCCCCTTTATCAGACCTTGCACCCACTGTATCTCTTTCATCACAACCTCTCCACTGATATCACACCCACTTTTGAATGACATCACACCCACCTTCTGTGTGACATCATATGCACTATATATAACGTCACATCCAATCCTTATGTCATCACACTATGGTACTTATGACATCACAACCTCTATATATAAAACTGCATCCAGTATGTAGGGCAATATATACACTCTACATGAGACATCACATCCACTATCTGTGTCCTCACATCCACTGTATAGAAATCACACCCTCTCTTTGTATGACATCACACTCGCCATATGTGTGGCATCGTTTGCACTATACAAGACATCACATCCTCACTTTATGACCTCAGACAACTGTGTTTATATCATCACACCCACTGTATTTGACATCGTGTCCACTGTATCTGTGTCATCACATCCACTGTATTGATGATATCACACCAACTGTATTTCTGAGATCATATCTGCTGTAATTCACAATATCATATCCATTCTATACAACATGACAGACACTGTATGACATCACAACCACTTCATTCATGACATCAGATTTGCTATATATGATATCACCTCTAGGGTTTATGACATCTCGTCCCCTATACCTGTGACATCACAGATATATGTTTGTGAATACATGTCAACTCTGTTTAACATCACACGGTTCTAAGACAATACAACCACTATATCTGAAATCACAACCTCCAAATATGTATCTGTGTGATCACACATACTCTATCAATAAAACAGACTGTATTTATGACATGCCACCTACTATATTTATGGCACAATGTGCACTGTATATGCCAGCTCACACACGATTATCTGTTATATCAGTCTATTATATCTCATATCAAACTGATTATATCTCACAGCACATCCACTGTATCTTTGTCATCACACCCAGATTATTGATCATATTACCTCCATTCCTTGTATGATAACACAGGCACAATATGTATGACATCATATGAATACATATGACATCACATCCACTCTTTAAGATATCATGCAACGCTTTGACATTCACACAAACTGTATTCATGTCATCACACCCAGGATACATGCCATCGCATCCACTGTAGCTGAGCTATTACTTACAGTGTATTGATTATAGCACATCTGCAATATGTGTAATATCAAACCCACTCTATGTATGACATCATATGAATTCTATGTGACATCACAACCACTCTTTATGACATCACAAGACTATATTCATGACATTACATCCATACTATTCCTGACATCACACACACTGTATATGACATCACATACCCTCTACTTGTGACATCACAGGCACTGTAACTATGACAAGACACCTACTGTTTTTGACATTATACTCAGTGTATATGACATCTCACACGGTGAATGAATGACAACACAATGAATGTATCTGACATGATACCCAATGTATCTGTGTAATCAAACCCACTTGATTGATGACATCACACCCTATGTACATATGAAATCACACCCACTGCATGTATGACACCATAGGCACTTTATATGACATCACATGCACTCTTGCTGACAACACACCATTGTTTGTATATCATGGCACACACATGTCACCCGTACAGTGTGTATGACTACCCAAACTCTATATCTGACTTGAAAGCCATTAAAAGTGCCATCTCATCCACTCTATATGTCATCATACCCTCTCTGTCAAAGACATCACACCTACTGTGTAAGGCATCACAGGTGTCATATGTATGCCATCATATGCATTATACATGACATCATATCCACACTTTATGACAACAGCCCTTAGTATTTATGACATCACATGCACTATATTCATCACATCACATGCATTATATATGATATCTCATCTACTCTGTATGTTGTCTCATTCACTATATGTGTTACACCACACAAAGGCTCTATCTATGACATCAAACACTATATGTTTATGACACGTTCACTTGCTATGGCATCACGCACAGTGTTATGACCACACAACCATTGTGTGCCTTCACAGCCACTATGCCTGACATTACACTTAGTGTATTTTTGACATTACACACAAAGTACCAATTTTATGACAAGAAGTGAATGTATGTCATCACAGCCTCTATATGTATGACACCATATGCACTAAATATGACATCACATCTACTGTTTATGACATCACACCACTTTATTTATGACGACAAGTCCACTATATCTAACATCACATCCACTCTATGTGACCTCATGTCCACTGTACCTGTGTAATCACACCCACTCTATCAATGATATCACAGCCACCCTATGTATGATATCACATACAGTACACATGTGACATCCTATCCGCTATATTTATGACATCATGTCCACTATGTATGACAACACACTATGCGTTGTTGATTCCACACTCGGCATATGTGTGACATCATTTGTACTACAGATGTTATCACATCCACCAAACCACAGTATTTATGATCTCACATCCACTTGAGGCATGACATCATACCCACTGTATCATACATCACACCCACTGTATCTTTGTCATCACAACCTCTCCACTGATATCATACCCACTTTTCTATGACATCATACCCACTATATGTGTGACATTATATTCACTCTATAAAACATAATATCAATGCCGAATGTCATCACACTACTGTACTTATGACATTACAGCCTCTGTATATGAAACCACATCCAGTATGTAGGGCCACATATACACTATACATGTGACATCACAGCCACTAATTTCTGTCATCACTCTCACTCTATTGACAACATTACACACTGTCTCTATGACATCACACTCGGATAATGTATGGCATCTTTTGCACTATACAAGACATCACATCCTCGCTTTATGACATCAAGCCACCATTTTTATGACATCACACCCACTATATTTGACATCGTATCCACTGTATCTGTGCCATCATGTCCACTGTATTGATGATGTCACACAAAATGAATTTTTGAGATCTCATCCGCTATATATGATGACATCATATCCATTGTATATGACATCACAGCCACTGAATGTGTGTCATCACACCCACCCTTTCAATGATATAACACCCTTTGTATGCAGGACATCACACACATAAACACTCTATGTATAAAATCATATACACTCTATAAAGCACCATGTCCACATTATGACATCATGTGCACTGTATTCATGACATCACCCTCACTATATCTGAAATGGCATTTACCATATCTGTGTCATCACAATGACTCCTTTGATGGTCTCACACCAACTGTATGTATGACATCACACCGACCTTACGTATGCCATCTTATGCACTGTACACAACGTCACATCCACTCTTTATGACTTCACACAATTTTATTTATCACATTACATCCACTGCATTCATGACATCACACACCCTATATATGACATTACACACATGGCAATACAAATGTTATATGTTCCCTTTGACCCACTATATATAACACTACATCCACTCTGTGTCATCAAACCAAGGGAATCACTTATACCACTCCCACTCTCTGTATGAAATAACACACACTATACATGTGACATCATATTCAGTATGCATGCTATCATAACAACTGTTTATGACATTACACCCCTCTATGTATAACGTCAAACCCCATATACTTATGACATAATATCCAATTTGGACCCTATCACCATATTCCTTTCATGACAACTCAATGACTATACCGGACATCTCACCCACCATATTTGACATCACAGGCACTGCATCTGTGTTGTCACACATGCTCTATCGATGCCTTCACAACACTTATGGAAGTCTTCACACTTGACACACGTATGACATCATAAACACCCTATGTCATATAAAATTCAGACATTATGACATCAATTGTCAGTATTTAGGACATCACAAACACTGCAATCATAACATTAGATCTCCTATATATGACATCACATCCACGGTTTATGACATCTCATCCCCTATACATCTGCCATCAAAGCCACTGTATCGGTAACATAACACCCACTATGTTTGTGAATGCATATCAACTATATTTGACATGAAACACACTGTGTTAAGACAATAGAACCATTATATATGACATCACACTCTTTATGTGTGTGTCTGAGTGATCACACCCACTGTATCAATGATGTAACACACACTCTTGGTGACATCACATCTACTGTATATATGGCACAATATGCACTGTATATGACATCTCACCCACGATTTATGGCATCATAACACTCTACTCATGACATCAAAGTTATTATATCTCTCCTCATACTGATTATATCTGACAGTACATTGACTGTATCTCTCTCATCACGCCCAGATTATCGATCATACAACCCCCATTGTATGTATGATAACACAGCCACAATATGTATGACATCATATGAACTACCTATGACATCACATCCACACTTTATGATATCATACCACGCTATGACATCACACCCACTGTATTTGTGTCATCACACCCAGGACACCTGTCATCACATCCACTCTACCTGGACCATTACATATAGTGTACTGATTATACCACATCTACGATATGTGTGACATGAAACCCACTATATGTATGACATCATAGGAATTCTGTATGACATCGCACTCTTTATGACATAAAAATACTGTATTCATGATGTCACATCGACTATATTCATGACGTCACACCCACTCTACATGACATCACATACTCTATACTTGCGACATCACAGCCACAGTATCTATGACAAGACACATACTAAGTTTAGGATATCATACTCAGTATATATGATATCTCACATGGCGTATGGATGACAATACACCCAGGGTATCCGACAACACACTCACAGTTTCTGTGTAATCACACCCACATGATTGATGATATCACAACCTATGTATGTATGAAATCACACCCCCTGCACATAGGACACAATAGGCACTATTTATGACATCACATCCTCTCCTGATGACATCCTACCATTGTTTGTATGGCACCCACTATGTTTATAACATCATATCCACTATATATGATGTCACACACAATGTGAGTATGACAACACAAGCTCTATACCTGACTTGAAACTCATTCTATCTTCCACCACATACACTGTATATGTCAGAACACCCAGTCTGTCAAAGCCATCACACCAACTATGTAAGACATCAGAGGTGGCATATGTATGCCATCATGTGCACTATACATGACACCATATCCACACTTTAAGAAAACAACCCTTAGTATTTATGACGTCACATGCCCTTTATTGTTGACATCACATCCACTATATATAACATGTCATCTACTGTGTATGATATCACATTCACTATATGTGTGACATCACACAATGCCTGTATCTCAGACATCACAAACTCTATGTTTATGACATATCCACTTTATATGGCATCACACACAGTGTTATGACAACACAAACATTGTGTAACTTCACAGCCACTATGTCTGACATCACACCCAAACTATCTGTGTCATCACACCCATTGGAGCAATTTTATCAAACCCAGTGTATGTATGACATCACAGCCACTATGTGTATGACATCATATGCACTACATGTGACATCACATCCACAATTTAGGACATCACACCACTTTATGACATCAGGTTCACTCTATCTGACCTCACTTGCACTGTATCTGTGTCATCACACCCACCCTATCGATGATATAACAGCCACTATATGTATGACCTCACATGCAGTATATCTGTCACATCACATCCACTATATTTATGACATAATATCCACTAAGTATGACATCATAACACTCTGTGTTGATGACGTAACACTCAGCATATGTATGACATACTTTGCACTGCAGATGACAATACACAAACACTATCACACCAAACCACAGTGTTTATGATGTCACATCCACTTCAGGCAGGACAAGACAGCCCCTGTATCAGACATCACACCCACTGTATCTATGTCATCACACCGTCTCCACTGACATCTCGCCCACTTTTGTATGACATCACACCCACCATCTGTGTGACATCATATGAACTACATGTAACATCACACCCAATCCTTATGTCATTACACTACTCTACTTATGACATCACAGCCTCTATATATGAAACCACATCCAGAATGAGGGCAACATATACACTTAACATGTCACATCACAGCCACTATCTGTGTCATCACACCCACTCTATAGACAACATCACACCCACTCTTTTTATGACATCACACTCGCCATATGTGTGGCATCGTTTGCATTATACAAGACATCACAGCCTCACTTTTTGACCTCAAACCACAATTTTGAGGACATCACACCCACTATATTAGACATCGTGTCCACTGTATCTGTGTCATCACACCATCTCTATCGCTGTTATCACAGCCACTCTATGTATGATGTCACATCCAGTATATGTGAGACATTCTGTCCACTATATTTATGACATCGTACACACTATGTATGACATCACAACCTCTGTGTCGATTACACCACACTCGGCATATGTATGACATCATTTTCACTACAGAAGACGTCACATCCACTCTACCACTCCAAGCTACAATCTTTATGACTTCACATCCAGTTCAGGCATGATATCACATATCCTGTATCAGACATCGCACCAACTGTATCTTTGTCATCACAACCTCTCCACTGATATCACACCCACTTTTGTATGACATCATACCCACTATATGTTTGACATCATATGCACTCAATATAACATCATATTCAATTCTTATGTCATCACACTACTCTACTTATGACAGCACAACTTGACATATGAAACCACGTCCAGTATGCAGTTCAAAATATACACTATCCATGTGACATCACAGTCATTAGTCTGTGTCATCACACCCACTGTATTGAGTGCGTCACACCCAGTCTTTGTATGACATCACACTCGGCATAGGTGTAACATCTTTTGCATTATAGAAGACATTACATCCTCACTTTATGAAATCAAACCACCATTTTTATGAAATCACACCCACTATATCTGACCTCGTTTCAATGCTATTTCTGTCACCACTTCCACTCTATTGATGATATCACACCAACTCCATCTATGTGATCTCATCCTCTATATATGTTGACATCATATCCATTGCATACAACAACATATTCACTATATTTGTACCATCAGAGCCACTGTACCTGTGTCTCACACCCACTGTTTCCATGATATCACACCCTTTGTATACATGACATTGCACTCACTATATGTTTAACATCAGATACACTATATAAGGTATCACTTCCAAAGTTTATGACATCACCTGACATTATTTATGATATCACAGGCACTGTATTCATGATATTACTCCCAAGATATCTAACACTGCATCCATAGTGTCTGAGTCACCGCAACCCCTCTAATTATGATCTCTGAACAACTGCATGTATGACATCACACCTACATTATATATGACACCTTATGCACCATACATAAAGACACATCCACTCTTTCAGTTCACACCATTGTAGAAACCACATTACATTCACTGCATTCATGACATCACACACACTATATACGACATCACACACATGACAACACAAAAGTTATATCTGCTACATCACCCTCTATATCTGACACTACATCCACTGTATCTCTGTCTTCAAACCCAGTGTATCAATTTTATTACACCCACTCTCTGTATGACACTACACACTATATGCATGACATAATATTCAGTATGCATGACATCACATGAACACTTTATGACATCACACCTGTATAGGTATGATATCACACCCGTTTATTTATGACATCAGATACAATATATATATATGGTATCACCCATACTGTTTCATGAAAACCAAATGACCATACCTGGCCTCTCACCCACTATATTTGATATAACAGCCATGGCATCTCTGTGGTCACACCCACTCTATCAATGCCTTCACAACTGTTATGGAGGTCTTCACACTTGACACACGTATGATATCATACACACCCTACATCACATCAAATTCAGACTTTATGACATCAGTCATCAGTATTTAGGACATCACAAACACTGCATTCATGACATTGGATCTCCTATATATGACAACACATCCACGTTTTATGACATCTCATCCCCTATAACTGTGACATCACAGCCACTATATTGGTAACATAATACCCACTATGTTTGTGAATACATTTCAACTATATTTGACATGAAACACACAGTGTTAAGACAATAAAACCACTATATATGACATCACAATTTTCATGTCTGTGTCTGTGTGATCACACACACTGTATCGATGATATAACATGCACTCTATTTAAGACATCACATCTAATGTATATATCGCACAATATGCACTGTATATGATATCTCACCCACTATTTATTACATCACAAAACTCTATTCATGACAACAAAGTTATTATATCTCACCTCACACAGATTATATCTGACAGCACATCCACTGTATCTCTGTCATCACACCCAGATTATCGATCATACAACCCCCATTGTATGTGTGATAACACAGCAACAATATGTATGATATCATATGAACTACATATGACATCACATCCACTCTTTCTGATATCACAGCATGCTATGACATCACACCCACTGTATTCATGTCATCACACCGAGGATACCTGTCATCGCATCCACAGTAGCTGGACCATATTTATAGTGTACTAATTATACAACACCTACAATATGTGTGACAAGAAAACCACTATATGTATGAAATCACAGGAATTTTGTATGTCATCACACTCACTCTGTATGACATAACAATACTATATACTTAATGTCACATCCACTCTATTCATGACTGCACACCCACTCTATATGACATCACATACTCTATACTTGTGACATCACAGCCACTGAATCTATGACAAGACACCTCCTATGTTTATGACATCATACTCAGTATATATGACATCTCACATGGTGTATAACGACAGTACAACCACGGTATCTGACATCACACTCAGTATCTGTGTAATCACACCCATTTGATTGATGATATCACACACTATGTATGTATTAAATCACACCCACTGCATGTAGGACACCATAGGCACTATTTATGACATCACATCCTCTCTTGATGACATCATACCATTGTTTGTATGTCATGGAACCCACTATGCTTATGACATCATATCCACTATATATGATGTCACACACCCTGAGTGTATGACAACGCAAGCTCTATATCTGACTTGAAACCCACCCTATTTGCCATCACATCTACTGTATATGTCACCCCACCCACTCTGTCAAAGACAACACAACAACTATGTAAGTCATCACAGGTGACATATGTATGCCATCATGTGCACTATACCTGACACCATATCGAAACTTTAAGACAAGAACCATTAGTATTTATGGCATCACATGCCCTTTATTGATGACATCACATGCACGATATATGACATGTCATCTATTGTGTATGACATCACATTCACTATATGTGTGACATCACACACTGCCTGTATCTTTGACATCACACACTATGTTTATGACATATCCACTTTATATGGCAACACACACAGTGTTATGACAACACAAACATTGTGTAACTTCACAGCCACTATGTCTGACATCACACCCACTGTATCTGTGTCATCACACCCAGTGGATCAATTTTATCAAACCCAGTGTATGTATGACATCACAGCCACTATGTGTATCACATCATATGCACTACCTGTGACCTCACATTCACAATTTTGGAAATCACACTACTTTATGTATGACATAAGGTCCACTCTATCTGACCTAACTTCCAGTGTATCTCTGTCATCACACCCACACTATCGATGATATTACAGCCACTCTGTATATGACCTCACATCCAGTATATGTGTGACATAACATCCACTATATTTGTGACATACTATCCACTAAGTATGACATCACAACACTCTGTGTTGATGACTCAACACTCAGCATATGTATGATATCCCTTGCACTGCAGATGACAACGCACACACTCTATCACACCAAACCACAGTATTTATGATGTCACATCCACTTGTGGCATGACAACACAGCCCCTGTATCAGAAATCACACCAACTGTATTTATGTCATCACATCGTCTCCACTGTCATCTCACCCACTTTTGTATGACATCACACCCACCATCTGTGTGATATCATATGAACTGTATATTACATCACACCCAATCCTTATGTCATCACACTGCTGCACTTATGACATCACAGACTCTATATAAGAAACCACATCCAGTATGAAGGCAACATAAACACTTAACTTGTGACATGACAGCTACTATCTGGGTCATCACAACCACTGTATAGACAACATCACACACACTCTTTTTATGACATCACACACTCCATTTGTGTTGCATCGTTTTCATTATACAAGACATCACAGCCTCACTTTCTGACCTCAATACACCATTTTGAGGACATCACACCCACTATATTAGATATCGTGTTCACTGTATCTCTGTCATCACACCAACTCTATCGATGATGTCACAGCCACTATATGTATGATATCACATCCAGTATATGTGAGACATTCTGTCCACTATATTTATGACATCGTACCCACTATATATGACATCACAAACCTCTCTGTTGATTACACCACACTCGGCATATGTATGACACCATTTGCACTTCAGAAGACATCACATCCACTTTATCACTCCAAGCTACAATCTTTATGACTTCACATCCACTTCAGGCATGATATCACACACCCTGTATCAGACATCGCACCAACTGTATCTTTGTCATCACAACCTCTCCACTGATATCACACCCACTTTTGTATGACATCATACCTACTCTATGTGTGACATCATATGCACTCTATATAACATCATATCCAATTCTTATGTAATCACACTACTCTACTTATGACAGCACAAACTTGACATATGAAACCACATCCAGTATGCCGTTCAAAATGTACACTATCCATGTGATATCACAGTCAGTAGTCTGTGTCATCACACCCACTGTATTGAGAGCATCACACACACTCTTTTTATGACATCACACTCGGCATAGGTATAACATATTTTGCACTATAGAAGACATTACATCCTCACTTTATGAAATCAAACCATTTTTATGAAATCACACCCACTATATCTGACCTTGTATCAATGCTATTTCTGTCACCACATGCACTCTATTGATGATATCACACCAACTCCATTTATGTGATCTCATCCTCTATATATGTTGACATCATATCCATTGCATACAACAGCATATTCACTATAATTTTACCATCAGATCCACTCAACCTGTGTCTCACACCCACCGTTTCCATGATATCACCCCCTTTATATATAAGATATTGCATTCACAATATGTTTAACATCAGATACACTATATAAGGTATCACTTCCACAGTTTATGACATCACCCCACATTATTTATGACATCACAGGCACCTTATTCCTGACATCACTCCCAATATATCTAACACTGCATCCATAGTATCTGAGTCGCCACAACCACTCGAAAAATGATCTCTGAACAACTTTTTGTACGACATCACACATACTTTATATATGACACCTTATGCACCATACATAAAGTCACATTCACTCTTTGAGTTCACACCATTGTAGAAACCACATTATATCCACTGCATTCATGATATCACACACACAATATACGACATCACAAACATGACAACACAAAAGTTATATCTGCCACCTTGCACTTTATATCTGACACTACATCCACTGTATCTGTGTCATCAAACCCAGTGTATCAATTGTATTACAGCCACTCTCTGAATGACACTACACACTATAGTATGACATCACATTCAGTATGGCTGACATCACAAGAACACTTTATGACATCACACCCGTATAGGTATGACATCACATTCCATATGTTTATGACATCATATCCAATATATATGGTATCACCCATACTGTTTCATGAAAACCAAACGACTATAACTCGTATCTCACCCACTGTATTTGATATCACAGCCATGGCATCTGTGTGGTCGCACCCGCTCAATCAATGCCTTCACAACAGTTATGGAGGTCTTCACACTTGAGACACGTATGACATCATACACACCCTACATCACATCAAATTCAGACTTCATGACATCAATCGTCAGTATTTAGGACATCACAAACACTGCATTTATGACATTGGATCTCCTATATATGACAACACATCCACGGTTTATGACATCTAATCCCCTATACCTGTGACATCACAGTCACTATATCGGTAACATAATACCCACTATGATTGTGAATACATATCAACTATATTCGACATGAAACACACTGTGTTAAGACAATAAAACCACTATATATGACATCACACTCTTCATGTCTGTGTCTGTGTGATCACACCCACTGTATTGATGATATAACCTACACTCTATTTATGACATCACATCTACTGTATATATGGCAC
Organism: Hydropotes inermis; assembly: GCA_020226075.1. Taxonomy (NCBI): domain Eukaryota; kingdom Metazoa; phylum Chordata; class Mammalia; order Artiodactyla; family Cervidae; genus Hydropotes; species Hydropotes inermis. The sequence continues at coordinate 931,093 of CM035286.1, read as the reverse complement.
AATATGCACTGTATATGACATCTCACCCACGATTTATGACATCACAACACTCTACTCATGACATCAAGTTATTATATCTCACCTACACCGAATATATCTGACAGCACATCTACAGTATCTCTGTCATCACACCCAGATTATCCATCATACAACCACCATTTTATGTATCATAACACAGCCACAATATGTATGACATCATATGAACTACATATGACATCGCATCCACTCTGTCTGATATTACACCACGCTATGACATCACACCCACTGTATTCATGTCATCACACCCAGAATACCTGTCATCGCATCCACTATAGAAGAACCATATTTACAGTGTACTGATCATACCACACGTACTATATGTGTGACATGAAAACCACCATATGTATGACATCACAGGAATTTTATATGACATCACTCTCACTCTTTATGACATAACAATACTATATTCTTTACGTCACATCCACTCTATTCATGACAGCACACCCACTCTATATGACATCACATACTCTATACTTTTGACATCACAGCCACTGAATCTATGACAACACACCTCCTATGTTTATGACATGATAGTATATATGACATCTCACATGGTGTATGAATGACAGTACAACCTTGGTATCCGACATCACGCTCACAATATCTGTGTAATCACACCCACTTGATTGATGATATCACACCCTGTGTATGTATAAAACCACACCCGCTGCATGTAGGACACCAGAGGCACTATTTATGACATCACATCCTCTCTTGATGACATCATACCGTTGTTTGTATGTCATGGCACCCACTATGTTTATGACATCATATCCACTATATATGATGTCACACACCCTGAGTGTATGACAACAGAAGCTCTATATCTGACTTTAAACCCATCCTATCTGCCATCACATCTACTGTAGATATCATCCCACCCATTTTGTCAAAGAAATCACACCAACTACATAAGACATCACAGGTGGCATATGTATGCCATCATGTGCACTATACATGACACCATATCCACCCTTTAAGACAACAACCCTTAGTATTTATGATATCACATGACCTTTATTGATGACATCACATGCACTATATATGACATGTCATCTACTGTGTATGATATCACATTCACTATATGTGTGACATCACACAATGCCTGTATCTCTGACATCACACACTGTATGTTTATGACATATCCACTTTATATGGCATCACACACAGTGTGATGACAACACAACCATTGTGTAACTTCACAGCCACTATGTCTTACATCACTCCAACTGTATCTGTGGCATCACACACGCTTGATCAATTTTTTCAAACCCAGTGTATGTATGACATCACAGCCACTATGTGTATGACATCATATGCACTACATGTGACATCACAACCACAATTTAGGACATCACACCACTTTATATATGACATCAGGTCCACTCTATCTGACCTCATTTCCACTGTATCTCAGTCATCACACCCACCCTATCGATGATATCACAGCCACTATATGTATGAACTCACATCCAGTAGATCTGTGACATCACATCCACTCTATTTATGACATAATATCCACTAAGTATGACATCACAACACCCTGTGTTGATGACACAACACTCAGCATATGTATGACATCCTTTGCTCTGCAGATGACAACGCACCCACTCTATCACACCAAACAACAGTATTTATGATGTCATATCCACTTCAGACAGGACAACACAGCCCCTGTATCAGACATCACACCCACTGTATCTATGTCATCAAATCGTCTCCACTGACATCTCACGCATTTTTGTATGACATCACTCCCACCTTCTGTGTGACATCATATGAACTATATATAACATCACACCCAATCCATATGTCATCACACTACTGTACTTATGACATCACAGCCTCTGTATATGAAACGACATCCAGTATGAGGTCAACATATACACTTAACATGTCATATCACAGCCACTATCTGTGTTATCACACCCACTCTATTGACAACATCACAACCAAACTTGTTATGACATCACACTCGCAATAAGTGTGGCATCAATTGCATTATGCAAGACAACACAGCCTCACTTTTTGACCTCTAACCACCATTTTGAGGACATCACACCCACTATATTAGACATCGTGTCCACTGTATCTGTGTCATCACACCAATTCTATCGATGATATCACAGCCACTCTATGTAGGATATCACATCCATTATATGTGAGATAATATGTCCCCTATATTTATGACATCATACCTACTATGTATTACAGCACAAACCTGTGAGTTGATTACACAACATTTGGCATATGTATGACATCATTTGCGCTAGAGAAGACATCAAATCCACTGTATCACACCAAGCCACAATCTTTATGACTTCACATCCACTTCAGGCATGACATCACACGCCCTCTATAAGGCATCACACCAACTGCATCTTTGTCATCACGACCTCTCCACTGATATCAAACCCACTTTTGTATGACATCACACCCAATATGTGTGACATCATATGCAGTATATATAACAACATATCCACTGCTTATGTCATCACACTACTGTACTTATGACATCACAGCCTATATATATGAAACCACATCCAATATGAGGGCAAAATAAACACTTAACACGTGGCATCACAGCCACTATCTGGGTCATCACACCCACTGTATAGACAAAATCACACCCACTCTTTTTACAACATCACACTCGCCATATATGTGGCATCATTTGCATTATACAAGACATCACATCCTCACTTTTTGACCTCAAATCACCATTTTGAGGACATCACCCCCACTATATTAGACATCGTGTCCACAGTATCTGTGTCATCACACCAACTCTATTGATGATATCACAGCCACTCTTTGTATGATATCACATCCAGTATATGTGAGACATTGTGTCCACTATATTTATGACATCATACGCACTATGTATGACAACACAACCCTATGAGTTGGTTACACCACACTCGGCATTTTTAAGACATCATTTGCCCTACAGAAGATGTAATATCCACTCTATCACACCAAGCCACAATCTTTATCACTTCTCATCCACGACAGGAATGACATCACACCCCCTGTATCAGACATAGCACCAACTGTAGCTTTATCATCACAACCTTTCCACTGATATCACTCCCACTCTTGTATGACATCACACCCACTATATGTGTGACATCATGTGCACTGTATATAACATCATATCCACTGCTTATGTCATCACACTACTGTACTTATGACAGCACAACCTTGACATATGAAACCACATCCAATATGCAGTTCAAAATATACACTATGTGACATCACAGTCTCTAGTGCGTGTCATCAAAACCACTGTATTGTGAGCATCACACCCACTCTTTGAATGACATCACATGCGACATAGGTATAACATCTTTTGCACTATAGAAGACAGTTTATCCTCAATTTATGAAATCAAACCACCATTTCTATGACATCACACCCACTCTATTTGACATCATATCAATGCTATTTCTGTCACCACATCCACTCCATTGATGATATCACACCAACTCTATTTATGAGATCTCATTCTCTATATATGGTGACATCATATCCATTGTATACAACAACATATTCACTATGTTTGTTACATCATAGCCACTCTACCTGTGTCTCACACCCACACTTTCCATGATATCACACACTTTGTGTATATGACATTGCACCCACTATATGTTTAATATCAGATACACTATATAAGGTATAACTTCCACAGTTTATGATATCAAGCCACATAATTTATGACATCATATGCACTGTACTCATGTAATCACTCCCACAATATCTAACAATACATACACAGTATCTGTGTCCTCATAACCCCTATAAGTATGATCTCTGAACAACTGTATGTATGACATCACACCCATTTTATATATTACATCTTATGCACCATACATAACGTCACATACACTCCTTGAGTTCACACCATTGTAGTAACCACATTACATCGACTGCATTCATGACATGACACACACTATATATGACATCACACACATGACAACACAAAGGTTATATCTGCCATCTCACCCTCTATATCTGACACTACATCCACTATATCTGTGTCATCATACCCCGAGTATCGATTGTGTTACATCCACTCTCTGTATGACATTACACACTATATGTATGACATCACAATCTGTATGCATGACATCACATGAACACTTTATGACATCACATCCATATTGGTATGACATCACATCCAGTATATTTATGACATCATATCCAATATATAAGATATCACCCATATTGTTTCATGAAAATAAAACGACTCTACCTGGAATCTCACTCACTGTACTTGACATCACAGCCACTGCATCTGTGTGGTCAAACTGGCTCTATCAATGCCTTCACAATTATGGAAGTCTTCACACTTCGCACACATATGACATCATACACAACTTACATCACATCAAATTCAGACTTTATGACATGAATCATCAGTATTTAGGACATCATAAACACTGCATTCATGACATCAGATCTTCTATACATGACATCACATACACAGTTTATGATATCTCATCCTCTATACCTGTGACATCACAGCCACTATATTGGTAACATAACTCCCACTATGTTTGTGAATATATATCAACTATATTTGACATGAAACACACTGTGTTAAGACAGTACAACCACTATATATGACATCACACTCTTCATGTCTGTGTCTGTGTGATCACACCCACTCTATCTATGATAAAACACACACTCTATTTATGACATCACATCTACTGTATTTACGGCACAATATGCACTGTATATGACATCTCACCAAGGATTTATTACATCACAACACTCTATTCATGACATCAAAGCTATTATATCTCACCTCACACCGATTACATCTGACAGCACATCCACTCTATCTCTGTCATCACACCCGGATTATCGATCATACAACCCCCATTGTACATATAACACAACCACAATATTTATGACATCATATGAACTACATATAATATCCCATCCACTGTTTATGATATCACACCACTCTGTGACATCACACACACTGTATTCATGTCATCACACCCAGGATACCTGTCATCGCATCCACCGTAGCTGGACCATTACTTATAGTGTAGAGATTATACTTCACCTACTATATGTGTGACATGAAACCCACTATATGTGTGACATTACAGGAATTCTACATGATATCACACTCACTCTTTATGACATAACAATACTGTATTCATGATGTCATATCCACTCTCTTCATGACAGCACACCGATTCTATATGACATCACATACTCTATATTTGTGACATCACAGCCACTGTATGTATGACAAGATACCTCCTATGTTTATGACAACATACTCAGTATATATGACATCTCACATGGTGTATGAATGATAGTACAACCACGGTATCCAACATCACATTCACAGTATCTGTGTATTCACACCAACTTGATTGATGATATCACACCCTATGTATGTATGAAATCACACCCACTGCATGTCGGACACCATAGGCACTATTTATGACATCACATCCTCTATTGATGACATCATACCATTTTTTGTATGTCATGGCAGCCACTATGTTTATGACATCATATCCACTATATATGATGTCACACACACTGTGTGTATGACAAAACAAGCTCAATATCTGACTTGATACCCATTCTATCTGCCATTACATCTACTCTATATGTCATCACAGCCACTCTGTCAAATACATCACACCAGCTACGTAAGACATTACAGGTGGCATATGTATGCCATCATGAGCACTATACAAGACACCATATCCACCCTTTAAGACAACAACCCTTAGTATTTGTGACATCACATGCCCTTTATTGATGACATCACATGCACTATATATGACATGTCATCTACTGTGTATGATATCACATTCACTATATGTGTGACATCACACAATGTCTGTTTCTCTGACATCACACCCTCTAGGATTTTGACTTATCCAGTTTATTGGAATCACACACAGTGTTATGAAAACACAGCCATTGTGTAACTTCACAGCCACTATGTCTGACATCACACCCACTGTATCTGTGTCATCACACCCAGTCGATCAATTTTATCAAACCCAGTGTATGTATGATATCACAGCCACTTTGTTTATGATATATGTACAACATGTGACATCACGTCCAAAATTTAGGACATCACACCACTTTATGTATGGTATCAGTTCCACTCTATCTGACGTGACTTCCACTGTATCTCTCTCATCACACCCACCCTATCGATGATATCACAGCGACTATATGTATGACCTCACACCCAGTATATCTGTGTCATCACATCCACTATATGTATGACATAATATCCACTAAGTATGACATCACAACATTCTGTGTTGATGACGCAACAGTTGGCATGTATATGACATCCTTTGCACTGCAGATGATAACGAACCCACTCTATCACACCAAACCACATTATTTATGATGTCCCATCCACTTTAGGCTGACAACACAGGCCCTGTGTCAGACATCACGCCCACTGTATCTATGTCATCACACCGTCTCCACTGACATCTCACCCACTTTTGTATGACATCACACCCACCTTCTGTGTGACATCATATGAACTATATATAACATCACACCCAATCCTCATGTCATCTCACTAGTGTACTTATGACATCACAGCCTCTATATATGAAACCACATCCAGTATGAGGCCAACATAAACACTTAACTTGTGACATGACAGCCACTATCTGGGTCATCACAACCACTGTATAGACAACATCACACCTATACTTTTTACGACATCACACTCACTATATATGTGGCATCATTTACATTATACAAGATATCACATCATCACTTTTTGACCTCAAATCACCATTTTGAGGACATCACACCTACTATATTAGACATCGTGTCCACTGTATCTGTGTCATCACACCAACCCTATCGATGATATCTCAGCAACCCTATGTATGATATCACATCCAGTATATGTGAGACATTCTGTCCACTATATTTATGACATCATACTCACTATGTATTACAACACAACCCTGTGAGTTGGTTACACCACACTCGGCATTTGTATGACATCATTTGCCCTAGAGAAGATGTCACATCCACTCTATCACAGCAAGCCACAATCTTTATGACTTCACATTCACTTCAGGCATGACATCACACCCCCTGTATCAGACATCACACCCACTGTACCTTTGTCATCACAACCTCTCCATTGATATCACACCCACTTTTGTATGACATCATTCCCACTATATGTGTGACATCATATGCACTGTATATAACATCATATCCATTGCTTATGTCATCACAGAACTGTACTTATGACAGCACAACCTTGACATATGAAATCACAATCAGTATGCAGTTCAAAATATACACCGTCCATGTGACATCACAGTCTCTAGTCCGTGTCATCACACCCACTCTATTGAGAGCATCACACCCACTCTTTGTATAACATCACACACTACATAGGTATAACATCTTTTGCACCATAGAAAACATTACATCCTCAATTTATGAAATCAAACCACCATTTTTATGACATCACAACCACTATAATGAAATCATATCGACGCTATTTCTGTCACCTCAACCACTCTATTGATGATATCACACCATCTGTATTTATGAGATCTTATCCTCTATATATGTCAAAATCATATCCATTGTATACAACAACATATTCAGTATATTTGTTCCATCACAGCGACTGTACCTGTGTCTCACATCCACTTTTTCCATGATATCACACCCTTTGTATATATGACATTGCACCCACTGTATGTTTAACACCAGATACACTATATAAGGTATCACATCCACAGTTTATGACATCACACCACAATATTTTTCACTTCACATGCACTGTATTCATGTCATCATTCCCACGATATCTAACAATGCATACCCAGTATCTGTGTCCTCACAACCCCTCTAAGTATGATCTCTGAACAACTGTATATATGACATCACACCCACTTTATATATGACATCTCATGCACCATACGTATCGTCACATCCACTCTTTGAGTTCACACCATTGTAGTAACCACATTACATCCACTGCATTCATGACAGCACACAAACTATATACGACATCACACACATGACAACACAAAAGTTATATCTGCCATCTCACCCTCTATATCTGAAACTACATCCACTGTATCTGTGTCATCAAACACAGTGTATCAGTTGTGTTACACCCACTCTCTCTATGATATTACACACTATGTATATGACATCACATTCAATATGCATGACATCACATGAACACTTTAGGACATCACACCCGAATAGGTATGACATCACATCCAGTATATTTATGACATCATGTACGACATATATGATATCAGCCATACTGTTTCATAAAAAAAAAAAAGAATATACCTGGCATGTCACTCATTGTATTTGACATCACAGCCACTGCTTCTGTGTGGGCACACCCATTCTTTCAATGCCTTCATAACAATTATGGAAGTCTTCACACTTGGCACACGTATGACATCATACACACCCTACATCACATCAAATTCTGACTTTATGAGAGCAATCGTCAGTATTTAGGACATCATAAACACTGCATTCATGACATCAGATCTCCTATATATGACATCACATCCACGGTTTATGACATCTCATCCCCTATGCCTGTGACATAACAGCCACTATATCGGTAACATAACACCCACTATGTTTGTGAATACATATCAACTATATTTCACATGAAACACACTGTGTTAAAACAGTACAACCACTATATATGACATCACACACTTCATGTCTGTGTCTGTGTGATCACACCCACTGTATCGATGATATAACACACACTCTATGACATCACATCTACTGTATATATGGCAGAATATGCACTGTATATGACAACTCACCCATAATTTATGACATCACAACACTAGTCATGACATCAAAGCTATTATATCTCACCTCACACAGATTATATCTGAAAGTACATCCACTGCATCTTTGTCATCACACAAGATTATTGATCACACAACCCCCATTTTATGTATGATAACACAGCCACAATATGTATGATATCATATGAACTACATATGACATCACATCCACTCTTTATGATATCACACCACACTATGACATCACACATACTGTATTCATGTCATCACACCCAGGATACATGTCATCGCATCCACTGTAGCTGGACCGTTACTTATAGTGTACTGATTATACTACACCTACTATATGTGTGACATGAAACCCACTATTTTTATGCATCTCAGGAATTCTATATGAAATCACACTCACTCTTTATGACATAATGATACTGTATTCATGACGTCATATCCACTCTATTCATGACAGCACACCCACTCTATATGACATCACATACTCTATACTTGTGACATCAGAGCCACTGTATCTATGACAAGACACCTCCTATGTTTATGATGTCATTCTCAGTATATATGACATCTCACATGGTGTATGAATCACAATACAACCATGGTATCCGACATCACACTCACAGTATTTGTGTAATCACACCCACTTGATTGATGTTATCACACCCTATCTATGTATGAAATCACACCCACTGCATGTAGGACACCATAGGCACTATTTATGACATCACATCCTCTCTTGTTGACATCATACCATTGTTTGTATGTCATGGCACACACTATGTTAATGACATCATATCCACTATATATGACATTACACACACTGTGTGTATGACACCACAGGCTCTATATCTGACTTGAAACCCATTCTATCTGACATCACATCTACTGTGTATGTCATCACACCCACTCTTTCGAAGCCATCACACCAACTATTTAAGACATCACAGGTGGCATATGTATGACATCATGTGCACTATAAATGACAGCATATCCACCCTTTAAGACAACAACCCTTAGTATTTATGAAATCACATACCCTTTATTGATGACATCACATGCACTATATATGACATGTCATCTACTGTGTATGATATCACATTCACTATATGTGTGACATCACACAATGCCTGTATCTCTGACATCACACATGCTGTTTATGATATATCCCCTTTTATGGCATCACACAGTGTTATGACAACACAACCATTGTGTAACTTCACAGCTACTATGTCTGACATCACACCCACTGTATCTGTGTCATCACACCCAGTGGATCATATTTGTCAAATGCAGTGTATGTATGGCATCACAGCCACTATGTGTTTGACATCATATGCACTACATGTGACATCACATCCATAATTTAGGACATCTTACCTCTTTATGTATGACATCAGGTCCACTGTATCTGACCTCACTTCCACTGTATCTCTGTCATCACACCCACCCTATCAATGATATCACAGCCACTATATGTATGACCTCACTTCCAGTATATCTGTGACATCACATCCACTATATTTATGACATAATATCCACTAAGTATGACATCACAACACTATATGATGTTGACACAACACTCGGCATATATATGACATCCTTTGCACTGCAGATGACAATGCACCCACTCTATCACACCTAACCACAGTATTTATGATGTCACATCCACTTCAGGAATGACAACACTGCCCCTGTATCAGACATCACACCCACTGTATCTATGTCATCAGACCGTCTCCACTGACATCTCACACCCTTTTGTATGACATCAAACCCACCTTCTGTGTGACATCATATGAACTATATATAACATCATACGCAATCCTTATGTCATCACACTGCTGTACTTATGACATCACAGCCTCTATGTATGAAACCACATCCAGTATGTAGGCAACATACACACTTAACTTGTGACATCACAGCCACTATCTGTGTCATCACACCCACTGTATCGACTACATCACACCCACTCTTTTTATGACATCACACTCGCCATATGTGTGGCATCGTTTGCATTACACAAGACATCACAGCCTCACTTTTTGACCTCAAACCACCATTTGGACGACATCACACCCACTATATTATACATCGTGTCCACTGTATCTGTGTCATCACACCAATTCTATCGATGATATCACAGTCAGTATATGTATGATATCACTGTCAGTATATGTGAGAAATTCTGTCCACTGTATTTAAGACATCATATCCACTATGTATGACAACACAACCCTGTGTGTTGATTACACCACACTCGGCACATGTATGACATCATTTGCCCTACAGAAAACGTCACATCCACTGTATCACACCCAGCCACCATCTTTATGACTTCACATCCACTTCAGGCATGACATCACACCCCCTGTATCAGACATTACACCAACTCTATTTTTGTCATCACAACCTCTCCACTGATATCACACCCACTTTTGTATGACATCACACCCACTATATGTGTGACATCTTATGCACTATGTATAACATCATATCCACTGCTTATGTCATCACACTACTGTACTTATGACAGCACAACCTTGTCATATGAAGCCACATCCAGTATGCATTTCAAAATATACACCATGCATGTGACATCACAGTAACTAGTCTGTGTCATCTCACCCACTGTATAGAGAGCATCATACCACTTTTTGTATGACATCACACTCAGCATAGGTATAGCATCTTCTGTACTATAGAAAGCATTATATCCTCACTTTATGAAATAAAACCATCATTTGTATGACATCACACCCACTATATTTGACATCATATCGATGCAATTTCTGTCACCACATCCAGTCTATTGGTGATATCACACCAAACCTATTTATGAAATCTCATTCTCTATATATTTCAACATCATATCCATTGTATAGAACAACATATTCACTGTATTTGTACCATCACAGCCACTGTACCTGTGTCTCACACCCACTCTTTCCATGATATCACACCCTGTGTATATATGACATCTCACCAATTATATTTGATACCAGAGACGCTCCATCTGTCTGCAACACCCACACTATTGATGCCATCATAAAAATTATAGAAGTCATCCCACTTGGCACCCATATGACATTATATACACAGTATATCAGATCTCATTCACACTTTATGACATCAATCCTCAGTATTTATGATATCAAAAACACTGCATTCATGACATCAGAACTCCTCTATATGACATCACATACACTCTTTAGGACATCACACCACTTTATGTATGACATCAAGTCCAATGTAAAGGACCACATGTCCACTGTATCTGGGTCATCACACCCACACTATCAATGACATCACAGCCACTATATGGGTGGTATCACAGCCAGTATATCTGTGACATCATAACCTCTATATTTATGATATAATATCCACTAAGTATGACATCACAACACTCTGTGTTGATGACACCACACTCGGCATATGTGTGACATACTTTGCACTGCAGATGATATCACATCCACTCTATCACACCAAACCACAGTATTTATGATGTCACTTCCACTTCAGGCATGACATCACATCCCCTGTATCAGACACTGCACCCACTCTATCTTTGTCATGACAACCTCTCCATTGAAATAACACCCACTTTTGAATGACATCACACCCACCTTCTGTGTGACATCATATGCACTATATATGGCATCACACCCAATTCTTATATCATCACAATACTGTACTTATGACATCACAGTCTCTATATAGGAAACCACATCCAGTATGTAGTACAACATATACAATATACATGAGACATCACAGCCACTATCTGTGTCCTCACGCCCACTGTATAGACAACATCACACCCACACTTTGTATGACGTCACACTCGCCATATGTGTGGCATTTTTTGCCCTATACAAGACATCACATCCTCACTTTATGACCTCAAACCACCGTGTTTATGTCGTCACAACCACTATATTTGACATTGTGTCCACTGTATCTGTGTCATCACATCCACTGTATTGATGAAATCACACTAACTGTATTTCTGAGGTCATATCCGCTATAATTCACAATATCATATCCATTATATACGACATGACAGCCACTGTATGACATCACAACCACTGCATTCATGACATCAGATTTTCTACATATGACATCACCTAAATTGTTTATGACATCTCGTCCCCTCTACCTGAGACATCACAGACACTATGTTTGTGAATACATGTCAACTCTGTTTAGCATCAAACACACAGTGCTAAGACAATACAACCACTATATCTGAAATCACAACCTCCATATGTGCATCTGTGTGATCACACACACTATATTGATGATATAACACACACTGTATTTATGAAATGGCACCTACTATATTTATGGCACCATATGCCCTGTATATGACATCTCACCCACGATTTATGACATCACAACATTCTATCCATTATATCAGTCTATTACATCTCATATCAAACTGATTATATATGACAGCACATCCACTGTATCTCTGTCATCACTCCCAAATTATCAATCATATAACCTCCATTGTATGTATGATAACACAGGCACAATATGTATGATATCATATGAATACATATGACATCACATCCACTCTTTAAGATATCACACTATGCTATGATATTCACACACACTGTAGTTATGTCATCACACCCAGGTTACCTGTCATCACTTCCACTGTAGCTGAGATATTACTTACAGTGTATTGATTATAACACGTCTGCAATATGTGTTTTATCAAACCCACTATATGTATGACATCATATGAATTCTCTGTGACATCACAACCACTCTTTCTGACATCAAACAACTGTATTCATGACATCATATCCACACTATTCCTGACATGACACCCACTGTATACGACATGACATACACTGCATTTGTGACATCACAGCCACTGTAACTATGACAAGACACCTACTATGTTTTTGACATTATACTCAGTGTATATGACCTCTCACATGGTGAATGTATGACAACACTATGGCTGTATCTGACATGATACACAATGTATCTGTGTAATCAAACTGACTTGATTGATAACATCACAGCCTATGTATGTATGAAATCTCACCCAATGCATGTATGACACCATAGGCACTTTATATGACATCACGCCCACTGTTGATGACAACACACCATTTTTTGTAAGTCATGGCACACACTCTGTTTATGACATTACATGTATTATATATGATGTCATCCATACTGTGTGTATGAATACGCAAGCTCTATATCTGACTTGAAACCTGTGAAAATTGCCATCTCATCCATTCTATATGTCATCACACCCTCTCTGTCAAAGACATCACACCTACTGTGTAAGACATCTCAGGTGGCCTATGTATGCCATCATATGTGTTATACATGACATCATATCCACATTTTATGACAACAGCCCTTAGTATTTATGGCATCACATGCACTATATTCATTAAATCACACGTGTTATATATGACATCTCATCTACTCTGTATAGTGTCACATTCACTATATGTGTTACATCACACAATGACTCTATCTATGATATCAAACACTATAGGTTTATGACATATTCACTTTATATGGCATCACACACAGTGTTAAGACCATACAGACATTGTGTGCCTTCACAGGCACTATGCCGGATATTACACTCAGTGTATTTTTGACCTTACACACAATGTACCAATTTTATGAAAAGAAGTGAATGTATGTCATTACAGCCTCTATATGTATGACACCATATGCACTACATATGACATCACATCCACTCTTTATGACATCACACCACTTAATTTATGATGTCAAGTCCACTATATCTAACATCACATCCACTCTATCTGACCTCACATCCACTGTATCTGTGTAATCACACACACTCTGTCAATGATATCACAGCCACCCTATGTATGATATCACATACAGTATACATGTGACATTCTATCCACTATATTTAAGACATCATATCCACTATGTATGACAACACAACACTGTGTGTTGTTTATACCACACTCAGCATATCTGTGACTTCCTTTGCACTACAGATGATATCACATCCACTCTATCACAGCAAACCACAGTATTTATGATGTCACGTCCACTTCAGGCATGACATCACACCCACTGTATCTTTGTCATCACACCCTCTCCACTGATATCATATCCACTTTGGTATGATATCATACCCACTATATGTGTGACATCATATGCACTCTCTATAACATCATACCAACTCCTTATGTCATCACACTACTGTATTTATGACATCACAGCTTCTATATATGAAACCACATCCAGTATGTAGAGCCACATATACACTATACTTGTGATATCACAGCCACTAATCTAGGTCATCACTCTCACTCTATTGTCAACATCACACACACTCTGTATGACATCACACTTGGATAATGTATGGCATCTTTTGCACTATACATGACTTCACATCCTCACTTTATGACATCAAGCCACCATGTTTATGACATCACACCCACTATATTTGACATCCTATCCACTGTATCTGTGTCATCACATCACCTGTATTGATGATATCACACCAACTCAATTTTTAAGATCTCATCCACTATATATGATGACATCATATCCACTGTATATGACATCACAGCCACTGAATGTGAGTCATCACACCCACTCTTTCAATGATATAACACCCTTTGTATGTAGGACATCACTCCCACTCTATGTATAATATCATATACACCCTATAACGAACCACGTCCACAGTTTATGACATCACACCCCATTGTTTATGACATCGCATACACTGTATTCATGACATCAGTTCCACTATATCTGATATGGCATCCACTGTATCTGTGTCATCCCAGCAACACTATTGATGGTCTCAGACCAACTGTATGTATGACATCACAGCCACTTTACGTATGCCATCTTATGCAATCTACACAACGTCACATCCACTCTTTTCGAATTTACACCATTGTAGTTATCACATTACATTCACTGCATTCATGACAACACACCATATATATGACATCACACACATGGCAATACAAACGTTATATCTGCCATCTGACCCACTATATCTAACACTACATCCACTGTGTCTGTGTCATCAAACCCAGGGTATCAGTTATACTACACACACTCTCTCTATGACATCATACAGACTATACATGTGACATAATACTCAGTATGCATGCTATCACCACAACTATTTATGACATTATACCCCTCTATGTATAACATCACACCCAGTATATTTATGACATCATATCCAATATGTACGCTATCACCATAGTGCTTTCATGACACCACAATGACTATACCTTACACCTCACACACCATATTTGACATCACAGCCACTGTATCTCTGTCATCACACAGATGGCACACACATCTGTATCGATGTATCACTGTATTGATGACATCACAACAAGTGTGTAAGTCAACACACTTGGCACACCAATGATATCATACCCAATCTACATCCCATCACATTCACACTTTATGACATCAATGATCATGTTTTATGACATCACAAACACTGCATTCATGACATCAGACCTCCTCTCTATGACATCACATCCAATCATTAGGATATCACACCACTATATGTATGACATAAAGTCCACTGTTTCTGACCTCATGTCCACTGTATATGTGTCATCACACAAATGGCACACATATCTGTATCGATGTATCACTGTATCGATGACATCACAACAGGTGTGTAAGGCATCACACTTGGCACACGTATGACATCATACCCAATCTACATCACATAACATTCACACTTTATGACATCAATGAACATGTTTTATGACATCATTCCCAATCTATATCACATCACATTCACACATTATGACATCAATGATCATGTTTTATGACATCACAAACACTGCATTCATGACATCAGATCTCCTCTATATGACATCACATCCACTCTTTAGGACATCACACCACTATATGTATGACATCAAGCCCATTATATCTGACCTCACGTCCACTGAATCTGTGTCAGTACACCCACCCTATCGATGGCATCACATCGACTATATGGATGTCATCACATCCAGTATATCTGTGACATCATATCCCCTATATTTATGACAAAATATCCACTAAGTATGACATCACAACCCTCTGTGTTGATGATCATACTCGGTATATGTGCGACATCCTTTGCACTGCAGATGACATCACATACACTCTATCACACCAAATCACAGTATTTATGATACCACATGCACTTTAGCCTTGACATCACACCCCCTGTATCAGACATTGCACCCACTCTATCTTTGTCATCACAACCTCTCCACTGATATCACACCCACTTTTGAATGACATCACACCCACCTTCTGTGTTACATTATATGAACTATATATAACATCACATCCAATCCTTATGTCATCACACTACTGTACTTATAACATCAAAACCTCTATATATGAAACCACATCCAGTATGTAGGGCAACATATACACTATACATGAGACATCACACCCACTATCTGTGTCCTCACACCAAAAGTATAGACAACATCACACCCACTCTTTGTATGACATCACACACGCCATATGTGTGGCAATGTTTGCACTATACAAGACATCACATCCTCACTTTAGGACCTCAGACCACCGTTTTTATGTCATCACATCCACTATATTTGACATTGTGTCCACTGTATCTGTGTCATCACATCTACTGTACTGATGATATCACAAAAACTATATTTCTGAGATCACATCTGCTATAATACACGACATCATGTCCATTCTATATGACATGACAGACACTGTTTGACATCACAACAACTTCATTCATGACATCAGATTCCCTACATATGATATCACCTCCAGGGTTTATGACATCTTGTCCCCTATACCTGTCACATCACAGACACTATGATTGTGAATACATGTCAACTATATTTATCATCAAACACAGAGTGCTAAGATAATACAACCACTATATCTGAAATCACAACCTCCATATGTGTATTTTTGTGATCACACACACTGTATTGATGATATAACACACACTGTATTTATGACATGCCACCTACTATATTTATGGCACAATATGCACTGTATATGACATCTCACCCACGGTTTATGATATCACAACACTCTATCCGTTACATCAGTCTGTTATATCTCATGTCAAACTAATTATATCTGACAGCACATCCACTGTTTATCTGTCATCACACCTAGATTATCGATCATATAAGCCCCATTGTATGTATGATAACACAGGCACAATATGTATGACATCATAAGAATACATATGACATCATATCCACTCTTAAAGATATCACACCACACTATAACATTCACACACACTGTATTCATGTCATCACACCCAGGATACCTGTCATTGCATCCACTGTAGCTGAGCTATTACTTACAGTGTACTGATTATAGCACATCTACAATATGTGTGATATCACACTCACTATATGTGTGACATCATATTAATTTTATGTGACATCACAACCACTCTTTATGACATCACAAGACTGTAGTCATGACATCACATCCACACTATTAATGACATCACACCCACTGTATACGACATGACAGACACTCTACTTGTGACATCACAGCCACTGTAACTATAACAAGACACCTACTATATTTTTAAAATTATACTCCATGTATATAACATCTCACATGGTGAATGAATGACAACATAACGACTGTATATGACATGATACCCAATGTATCTGTGTCATCAAACCCACTTGATTGATGACATCACAAACTATGTACATATGAAATCAAAGCCACTGCATGTATGACACCATAGGCACTTTATATGACATCACATCCACTCTTGCTGACAACACACCATTGAATGTATGTCATAGCATACACTCTATTTATGACATCATATACTGTGTGTATGACTACCCAAGCTCTATATCTGACTTTAAACCCGTGAAAACTGCCATCTCAACCATTCTATATGTCATCACACTCTCTCTGTCAAAGACATCACGCCTACTGTGTAAGACATCACAGGTGGCAATGTATGCCATCATATGCGTTATACATGACATCATATCCACACTTTATGAAAACTGCCCTTACTATTTATGACATCACATGCACTATATTCATTATATCACACGCATTATATATGGCATCTCATCTACTCTGTATGATGTCACATTCACTATGTGTGTTACATCACACAATGACTCTATCGATGACATCAAACCCTATATGTTTATGACATATTCACTTTATATGGCATCATGCATGGTGTTATGACCACACAACCATTGTGTACCTTCACAGCCACTATGCCTGACATTACACTCAGTGTATTTTTGACATTACACACAATGTACCAATTTTATGAAAAGAAGTGAATGTATGTCATCATAGTCTCTATATGTATGACACCATATGCACTACATATGGCATCACATCCACTCTTTATGATATCACACCATGCTATGACATTCACACACTGTATTCATGTCATAACACCCAGGATACCTGTCATTGCATCCACATCTGCTGAGCTCTTACTTACAGTGTATTGAATAAAGCACATCTGCAATATGTGTTTTCTCAAACCGACAATATGTGTGACATCATATGAATTCTATGTGACATCACAACCGCTCTTTATGACATCACAAGACTGTATTTATGATATCACATCCACACTATTCATGACATCACACCCAGTGTATACGACATGACATACACTCTACTTTTGACATCACAGCCACCGTTACTATGACAAGACAACTACTATGTTTTTGACATTATACTCAGTGTATATGACATCTCAAACGGTGAATGAATGACACCACAATTACTGTATCTGACATGGTACACATTGTATCTGTTAAATCAAACCCAATTGATTGATGACAATACACCCTATGTACGTATGAAATCACACCCACTGCATGCATGACACCATAGGCATTTTATGTTACATCACATCCACTCTCACTGAAAACACAACATTGTTTGTATGTCATGGCACACACTCTGTTTATGAAATCATATGCATTATATATGATGTCACAAATACTGTGTGTATGACTACCCAAGCTCTATACCTGGCTTGAAACCCGTAAAAACTGCCATCTCTTCCACTCTGTATGTAATCACACCCTCTCGGTCGAAGATATCACACCTATTGTGTAAGGCATCACAGGTGGCAAATGTATGCCATTATATGCACTATACATGACATCATATCCACACTTTATGACCACAATCCTTAGAATTTATGACATCACATGCACTATATTCATTAAATCACACGCATTATATATGACATCTCATCTACTCTATATGATATCACATTCACTATGCGTGTTACATCACACAATGACTCTATCTATGACATCAAACAATATATGTTTATAACATATTCATTTGGTCTGGCATCACGCACAGTGTTATGAACACACAGCCATGTGTGCCTTCACAGCCACTATGCCTGACATTACACTCAGTGTATTTTTGACATTACAGACAATGTACCAATTTTATGAAAAGAAGTGAATGTATGTCTTCACAGCCTCTGTATATATGACACCATATGCATAACATATGACATCACATTCACTCTTTATGACATCACACCACTTTATTTATGACGTCAAGTCCACTATATCTAACATCACATCCACTCTATCTGACCTCATGTCCATTGTATCTGTGAAATCACACCCACTCTCTCCATGATATCACAGCTAGCCTATGTATGATATCACATACAGTATACATGTGATATCCTATCCACTATATTTATGACATCATATCCACTATTTATGACAACACAACACTGTGTGTTGTTGATATGACACTCGGCATATGTGTGACATCATTTCCACTACAGATGATATCACATCCACTCTATCACACCAAACCACAGTATTTATGATTTCACATGCCCTTCAGGCTTGACATCAGACCCACTGTATCAGACATCGCACCCACTGTATCGTTGTCATCACAACCTCTCCACTGTTATCACACCCACTTTTGTATGACATCATACCCATTATATGGGTGACATCATATGCACTCTATATAACACCATATCAACTCCTTATGTCATCTCACTACTGTACTTGTGCCATGACAGCCTCTATATATGAAACCACATCCAGTATGTAGGGCCACATATACACTGTACATGTGACATCACAGCCACTAATTGGTGTCATCACTCTCACTCTATTGACAACATCACACACACTCTGTATGACATCTCACTAGGATAATGTATGGCATCTTGTGCACTACACAAGACATCACATCCTCACGTTATGATATCAAGCCACCATTCTTATGACATCACACCCACAATATTTGACATTATATCCACTGTGTCTGTGTCTTCACATCCACTCTATTGATGATATCACACCAACTGAATTTTTGTTATCTCATCTGCTATATATGACGACATCATATCCATTGTATATGACATCACAGCCACTGAATGTGTGTCATCACACCACCCTTTCAATGATATAACACACTTTGTCTGTAGGACATCACCCCCACTATATGTATACTATCATATACACTTTATAAAGCACCACGTCCACATTTTATGACATCACACCACATTATTTATGACATCACCCCCACTAAATATGAAATGGCATCCACTGTATCTATGTCATCACAACGACTCTATTGATGGTCTCAGACCAACAGTATGTATGATATCACACTCACTTTACGTATGTCATCTTATGCACTCTACACAATGTCACATCCACTCTTTATGACTTCACATCATTATAGTTATGACATTACATCCACTGCATTCATGACATCACAAACCCTATATATGACATCACACACATGGAAATACAATCATTATACCTGCCATCTGACCCACTATATCTAACACTACATCCACAGTATCTGTGTCATCAAACCAAAGGTATCAATTATACCACACCCACTCCCTGTATGTCATCCCACACACTCTACTTGTGACATCATATTCAGTATGCATGCTATCACAACTGTTTATGACATTATACCCCTCTACATACAACATCACACCTAGTATATTTATGACATCATATACAATATGTATGCTATCACCATACTGCTTTCATGACAACACAAAAACTATACCTGATATCTCACCCACCATATTTGACATCACAGCCACTGTGTCTGTGTCATCACACAGATGGCACACACATCTGTATCAATGTATCGCTGTATCCATGACATCACAAGTGCGTAAGTCATCACACTTGGCACACATATGACATCATACCCAATCTACATCACATCACATTCACACTTTATGACATCAATGATCATGTTTGATGACATCACAAACACTGCATTCATGACATCAGATCTCCTCTATATGACATCACATCCACTCTTTAGGACATCACACCACTTTATGTATGCCATCAATTCCACTGTATCTGACCTCACGTACACTGATTCTGTGTCATCATAACCACCCTATCAATGACATCACAGCCACTATATGGATGGTATCGCATCCAGTATATATGTGACATTTTATCCCCTATATTTATGACATAATATCCACTAAGTATGACATTACAACACTCTGTGTTGATGACACCACACTCTGCATATGTGTGACATCCTTTCCATTGCAGATGACATCACATACACTCTCTCACCCCAAACCACAGTATTTATGATGTCACATCCACTTCAGGCATGACATCACACCCCCTGTATCAGACATTGCACCTACTGTATCTTTGTCATCACAACCTCTCCATTGATATCACACCCACTTTTGAATGGCATCACACCCACCTTCTGTGTGACATCATATGCACTATATATAACATCACATCCGATCCTTTTGTCATCACACTACTCTACTTATGACATCACAGCCTCTATATGTGAAACCACATCCAGTATGTAGGGCAACATACACACTATACATGAGACATCACAGCCACTAGCTTTGTCCTCACACCCCCAGTATAGACAACATCATACCCAATTTTTATATGAAATCACACTCTCCATATGTGTGGCATCATTTGCACGATACAAGACATCACATCCTCATTTTATGACCTCAAACCACCATGTTTATGTCATCACACCCACTATATTTGACATCGTGTCCACTGTATCTGTGTCATCACATCCACGGTATTGATGATATCACACCAACTGTATTTCTGAGATCACATCCGCTATAACTCATGACATCATATCCATTGTATACAACATGACAGCAACTGGATCTGTGTCATAACACCCACTCATTCGATATCACACGCTATCTATGTATGACATCACATCCACTATATGTCCAACATCATATACCCCATATGAAGCATCACACCCCTAGTTTTTGAGATCACACCACATTATGTATGACATCACATGCATTGTATTCTTGACATCACTCCCTCTATATCTGACACTACATCCACTCTATCTGTGTCACCAAGACCAGTGTATCAATTATACCACACCAACTCTCTGTATGACATCACACACACTCTATGTATGACATTACAGTCAGTATGCATGACATCACATGAGCACTTTATGACTCACACCCGTACAGGTATGACATCAAAAAGAGTATATTTATGACATCATAACAATGTATATGTTATCAGTGCTACTGCTTTCATGAAAACACAAGGACTATACCTGACATCTCACCCACTATATTTGATATCACAGCCACTGTATCTGTGCTGTAACACCCACTCTATTGTCACCATCACAACAATTATGGAAGTTATTCCACTTGGCACACATATGACATCATATACACTCTACATGACATCACAATCACAATTTATGACATCATTCCTCAGTATCTATGACATCACAGCCACTGCATTCATGACATCAGATCCCCTACATATGACATCACCTCCATGGTTTATGACATCTCGTCCCCTATACCTGTGATGTCATAGACACTATATTTGTGAATACATATCAACAGTATTTATCATCCAACACACGGTGCAGAGACAATAAAACCACTATATCTGAAATCACAACCTCCATATATGTATCTGTGTATCCATGATATAACACACACTTTGTTGATGACATGGCATCTACTATATGTATGGCACAATATGCACTGTATATGACATCTCACCCACGATTTATGACATCACAACACTCTATCAATTTCATCAGTCTATTATATCTCATATCAAACTGATTATATCTGACAACACATCCACTCTATCTCTGTCATCACACCCAGATTATCGATCATAATACCCCCATTGTACGTATGATAACAGGCACAATATGTATGACATCATATGAATACATATGGCATCATATCCACTCTTTAAGATATCACATCACGCTATGACATTCACATACACTGTATTCATGTCATCACACCCAGGATACCTGTCATTGCATCCACTGTTGCTGAGCTCTTACTTACAGTATATTGAATATAGCACATCTGCAATATGTGTTATCTCAAACCCACTATATGTATGACATCATATGAATTCTATGTGACATCACAACCACTCTTTATGACATCACAAGACAGTATTCATGACATCATATCCACACTATTTATGATATCACACCCACTGTATATGACATGACATACACTCTACTTGTGACATCACAGCCACTGTTACTATGACAAGACACCTACTATGTTTTTGACATTATACTCAGTGTACATGACATCTCACATGGTGAATGAACGACTACCTAATGACTGTATCTGATATGATACCCATTGTATCTGTGTAATCATACCCATTTGATTGATGACATCACACCCTATGTACATATGAAATCACATTCACTGTATGCATGACACCATAGTCATTTTATGTGACATCACCTCTGCTCTTGCTGACAATACACTGTTGTTTGTATGTCATGGCACACACTCTGTTTATGACATCATATGTATTCTATATGATGTCACCCATACTGTGTGTATGACTACACAAGCTCTATATCTGACTTGAAACCTGTTAAAACTGCCATCTCATCCACTCTATATGTCATCACGCCCTCTCTGTCGAAGACATGACACCTACTGTTTAAGACATCACAACTGGCATATGTATGCCATCATATGCGTTTTACATGACATCATAACCACACTTTATGACAACAGCCCTTAGTATTTATGACATCACATGCACTATATTCATTACATCACACACATTATATATGACATCTCATCTACTCTGTATGATGTCACTTTCACTATGTGTGTTACATAACAAAATGTCTCTATCTATGACATCAAACACTATATGTTTATGACATATTCACTTTATATGGCATCATGCACATTGTTATGTCCAGACAATCATTGTGTGCCTTCACAGCCACTATGCCTGACATTACACTCAGTGTATTTTTGACATTACACACAGTGTACCAATTTTATGAAAAGAAGTGAATGTATGTCATCACCGCCTCTATATGTGACACCATATGCACTACATATGACATCACATCCACTCTTTATGACATCACACCACTTTATTTATGACATCGAGTCCACTATATCTAACATCACATCCACTCTATCTGACCTCACATCCACTGTATCTGTGTAATCTCACCCATTCTCTCAATGGTATCACAGCCACCCTATGTATGATATCACATACCGTATACATGTGACCTCCTATCCACTATATTTATGACAACATATCCACTATGTATGACAACACAACAATGTCTATTGTTGATACCACACTCGGCATATGTGTGACATCCTTTGCACTACAGATGATATCATATTCCCCCCTATCACACCAAACCACAGTGTTTGTCATGGCATGTCCACTTCAGGCATGAAATCACAGCCCCTGTATCAGACATCGCACCAACTGTATCTTTTTCATCACAAGATCTCCGTTGCTGTCACACCCACTTTTTTATGACAACACACCCACTATATATGTGACATCATATGCACTATATATTACATTATATCCACTACATTCATGACGTCAGATCTGCTGTATATGAGGTCACATCCAAAGTTTATAACATCTCATCCCCTCTACATGTGACATCACAACCACTATATCGGTAATATAACACCCACTATGTCTGTGAATACATATCAACTATATTTGACATGAAACACACTGTGTTAAGACAATACAACCACTATATATGACATCACACACTTCATGTCAGTGTCTGTGGGATCACACCCACAGTATCGATGATATAACACACACTCTACTTATGACATCACATCTACTGTATATATGGCACAATATGCACAGTATATGACATCTAACCCACGATTTATGACATCACAACACTCTACTCATGACATCAAAGCTATTATATCTCACCTCACACTGATTATATCTAACAGGACATCTACTGTATCTCTGTCATCACACCTAGATTATCGATCATACAACCCCACTGTATGTACGATAACAAACAACAGTATGTATGACAGCATATGAACTACATATGACATTGCATCCACTATTTATGACATCACACCATGCTATGACATCACACCTACTGTATTCAGGTCATCACACCCAGGATACCTGTCATCGCATCCACTGTAGCATGACCATTACTTATAGTGTACTGATTATACCATACCTAATATATGTGTGACATCAAATCCATTATATGTATGACATCACAGGAATTCTATATGACATCACCCTAACTCTTTATGACATAACAATACTGTATTCAGGACGTCATATCCAGTCTATTCATGACAGCACACCCACACTATATGATATCACATACTCTATACTTGCAACATCACAGCCACTGTATGTATGACAAGACACCTCCTATGTTTAGGACATCATACTCAATATATATGACATCTCAAATGGTGTATGAATGACAATACATCCACGGTATTTGACATCACTCTCACAGTATCTGTGTAATCACACCCACTTGATTGATGATATCACACCCTATGTATGTATGAAAGCACACCCACTGCATGTAGGAAACCAGAGGCACTATTTAAGACATCACATCCTCTCTTGATGACATCATACCATTGTTTGTACTTCATGGCACCCACTGTGTTTATGAGATCATATCCCCTATATATGATGTCACACACACTGTGTGTATGACAAGCCAAGCTCTATATCTGACTTGAAATACATTCTATATGCCATAACATCTACTGTATATGTCATCACACCCACTCTCTCAGAGACATCTCACCAACTATGTAAGA
>CM035286.1:892217-904005 GCA_020226075.1 Hydropotes inermis | reverse complement strand
TCACAGGCGGCATATCTAAGCCATCATGTACAATATACATGACACAATATCCACACTTTAAGACAAAAACCCTTAGGATTTATGACGTCACATGCCCTTTATTGATAAAATCACATGCACTATATATGACAGGTCATCTACTGTGTATGATATCACATTCACTATATGTGTGACATCACACAAT
Source organism: Hydropotes inermis (assembly GCA_020226075.1). Lineage (NCBI taxonomy): Eukaryota > Metazoa > Chordata > Mammalia > Artiodactyla > Cervidae > Hydropotes > Hydropotes inermis. The sequence continues at coordinate 903,821 of CM035286.1, read as the reverse complement.
GCCTGTATCTCTGACATCACACACACTATTATTATGACATATCCACTTTATGTGGCATCACACACAGTGTTATGAAAACACAACAATTGTGTATCTTCACAGCCATTATGTCTGACATCACACCCTCTGTATCTTTGTCATAACACCCAGTGGATGAATTTTATCAAACCCAGTGTATGTATGAAATCACAGCCACTATGTGTATGACATCATATGGACTACATATGACATCATATCCACAATTTAGGACATCACAGCACTTTTTGTGTGACATCAGGTCCACTCTATCTGACCTCACTTCCTCTCTATCTCTCTCTCACACCCACCCTATCGATGATATCACAGTCACTATATGTACGACCTCACATCCAGTATATCTGTGACATCACAACCACTATATTTATGACATAATATCCACTAAGGAGGACATCACAACACTCTGTGTTGATGACACAACACTCGGCCTATGTATGACATCCTTTGCACTGCAGATGACAAAGCACCCATTCTATCACACCAAACCACAGTATTTATGATGTCACATCCACTTCAGGCAGGACAGCACAGCCCCTCTATCAGACTTTGCACCCACTCTACCTATGTCATCACACTGTCTCCACTGACATCTCACCCACTTTTGTATGACATCACACTACCTTCTGTGTGACATCATATGAACTATATATAACATCACACCCAATCCTTATGTCATCACACTACTGTACTTATGATATCACACTCTGAATATAGGAAACCACATCCAGTGTGTGGGCAACATATACACTTAACATGTGACATCACAGCCATTATCTGGGTCATCACAACCACTGTATAGACAACATCATACCCACTCTTTTTATGACATCACACTCGTTATATATGTGGCATCGATTTCATTATACAAGACATCATATCCTCACTTTTTGACCTCAAACCACCATTTTGAGGACATCACACCCACTATATTAGACATCGTGTCCACTGTATCTGTGTCATCACACCAACACTATAGATGATATCACAGCCACTATATGTATGATATCACATCCAGTATATGTGAGACATTCTGTCCAATATATTTATGAAGTCATACCCACTATGTATGACAACACAACCCTGTGAGTTGATTACACCACACTCGGCATATGTATGACATCATTTGCGCTACAGAAGACGTCACCTCCACTCTATCACACCAAGCCACAGTCGTTATGACTTCACACCCACTTAAGGAATGACATCACACACCCTCTATCAGACAGCACACTAACTGTATCTTTGTCATCACAACCTCTCCACTGATATCACATGCACTTTTGTATGATATCACACCCACTATATCTGATATCATATGCACTATATATAACATCATATCCACTGCTTATGTCATCACACTATTCTACTTATGACAGCACAAGCTTGGCATATAAAACCACATCCAGTATGAAGTTCAAAATGTACACTATCCCTGTGACATCACAGTCACTAGTCGGTGCCATTACACCCACTGTATTAAGAGCATCACACCCGTTTGACATCACACTCGGCATAGTTATAGCATCTTTTGCACTATCAAACACATTACATCGTCACTTTATGAAATCAAAACACCATATGTAGGACATCACACCCACTATATATGACATCGTATCGCCACTATTTCTGACACCATATCCACTCTATTGATGATATCACACCAACTCTATTTATGAGATCTCATCCTCTATATATGTCTACATCATATCCATTGTATACAACAACATATTCACTATATTTGTACCATCACAGCCACTGTACCTGTGTCTCACACTCACTCTTTCCATGATATCACACCCTTTGTATATATGACATTGCACGCACTATATTTTTAACATCAGACCCTCTTTATAAGGTATCATATCCACAATTTATGACATCACGCCACATTATTTATGACATTACATGCACTGTATTAATGTCGTCACTCCCACGATATCTAACACTGCATCCACAGCATCTTTGTCCTCACAACCCCTCTACATATGATCTCTGAACAATTGTATGTATGACATCACACCTATTTATATATGACACCTTATGCACCATACATAATGTCACATCCACTCTTTGAGTTAACACCATTGTAGTAACCACATTACATCACTGCATTCATGACATCACACACACTATATACGACATGACACACATGAAAACACAAAAGTTATATGTGCCATCTCACCCTCTATCTGACACTGATCCACTGTATCTGTGTCATCAAAATCAGTGTATCAATTGTATTACACCCACTCGCTGTATGACATTACACAATATATGTATGAGATCACATTCAGTATGCATGACATCACATGAACAATTTATGACATCACACCCGTATAGTTATGACATCACATCCAGTATATTTATGACATCATATACAATATATATGATATAAGCCATACTGTTTCATGAAAACAAAACGACTATACCTGGCATCTCACCCACTGTATTTGACATCACAGCCACTGCATCTGTCTTGTGAAACCCACTCTATCAATGCCTTCACAACAATTATGGAAGTCTTCACACTTGGCACACGTATGATATCATACACACCCTACATCACATCAAATTCAAAGTTTATTACATCAATCGTCAGTATTTAGCACATCACAAAAACTGCATTCATGACATCAGATCTCCTATGTATTACATCACATCCAAGTTTTATGACATCTCATACCCTATACCTGTGACATCACAGCCACTATACTGGTAACATAACACCCACTATGTTTGTGAATACGTATCAACTATATTTGACATGAAACACACTGTGGTAAGACAATAAAACCACTGTATATGATATCACGCTCTTCATCTGTCTGTCTGTGTGATCACACCCACTGTATCAATGATACAACACACACTCTATGACATCACATTGACTGTATATATGGGAAAATATTCACTGTATATGACAACTCACCCACGATTTATGACATCACAACAGTCTACTCATGACATCAAAGCTATTATATCTCACCTCACACCAATTGTATCTGACAGCACATCCACTGTTTCTCTGTCATCACACCCAGATTATCGATCTTTTAACCCCCATTGTATGTATGATAATATGGCCACAATATGTATGGCATCATAAGAACTACATATGACATCACATCCACTCTTTATAATATCACACCACCCTATGACATCACACCCACTCTATTCACGTTATGTCACCAGGATACCTGTCATCGAATCCACTGTAGCTGGACAATTACTCATAGTGTACTGATTATACCACACCTACTATATGTGTGACATCAAATCCATTATATATATGACATCACGGGAATTCTATATGACATCACCCTCACTCTTTATGACATAACAATACTGTATTCAGGACATCACATCCAGTCTATTCATGACAGCACACTCACACTATATGATATCACATACTCTATACTTGCAACATCACAGCCACTCTATCTATGACAAGACACCTATGTTTAGGACATCATACTCAATATATATGACATCTCACATGGTGTATGAATGACAATACAACCACGGTATCTAACATCACACTCACAGTATCTGTGTAATCACACCCACTTGATTGATGATATCACACCCTATGTATGTATGAAATCACACCCACTGCATGTAGGAAATCAGAGTCACTATTTAAGACATCACATCCTCTCTTGATGACATCATACCATTGTTTGTATTTCATGGCACCCACTGTGTTTATGCGATCATATCCCTTATATATGATGTCACACACACTGTGTGTATGACAACCCAAGCTCTATATCTGACTTGAAATACATTCTATATGCCATCACATCTACTGTATATGTCATCACACCGACTATCTCGAAGACATCACACCAACTATGTAAGATCTCACAGGCGGCATATCTAAGCCATCATGTACAATATACATGACACAATATCCACACTTTAAGACAAAAACCCTTAGTATTTATGACATCACATGCCCTTTATTGATAAAATCACATGTGCTATATATGACAGGTCATCTACTATGTATGATAACACATTTAATATATGTGTGACATCGCACAATGCCTTTATCTCTGACATCACACACTCTATTATTATGATATATCCACTTTATGTGGCATCACACACAGTGTTATGAAAACACAACAATTGTGTATCTTCACAGCCACTATGTCTGATATCACACCCACTGTATCTTTGTCATAACACCCAGTGGATCAATTTTATCAAACCCAGTGCATGTGTGACATCACAGCCACTATGTGTATGACATCATATGCACTACATGTGACATCAGATCCACAATTTAGGACATCACACAACTTTTTGTATGACATCAGGTCCACTCTGTCTGACCTCACTTCCTCTCTATCTCTCTCTCACACACACCCTATTGATGATATCACAGCCACTCTATGTATGACCTCACATCCAGTATATCTGTGACATCACAACCACTATATTTATGACATAATATCCACTAAGGAGGACATCACAACACTTTGTGTTGATGACACAACACTCGGCCTATGTATGACATCCTTTGCACTGCAGATGACAACGCACCCACTCTATCACACCAAACCACAGTATTTATGATGTCACATCCACTTCAGGCAGGACAGCACAGCCCCTCTATCAGACTTTGCACCCACTCTATCTATGTCATCACATTGTCTCCACTGACATCTCACCCACTTTTGTTTGACATCACACCTACCTTCTGTGAGACATCATATGAACTATATATAACATCACACCCAATCCTTATGTCATCACACTACTGTACTTATGACGTCACACTCTGAATACAGGAAACCACATCCAGTGTGTGGGCAGCATACACACTTAACATGTGACATCACAACCATTATCTGGGTCATCACAACCACTTTATAGACAACATCCTACCCACTCTTTTTATGACATCACACTCGTTATATATGTGGCATCGATTGCATTATACAAGACATCATATCCTCACTTTTTGACCTCAAACCACCATTTTGAGGACATCACACCCACTATATTAGACATCGTGTCCACTGTATCTGTTTCATGACACCAAATCTATCGATGATATCACAGCCACTATATGTATGATATCACATCCAGTATATGCGAGACATTCGGTGCACTATATTTATGACATCATACCCACTATGTATGACAACACAAACCTGTGAGTTGATTACACCACACTCTGCATATGTATGACATCATTTGTGCTACAGAAGACGTCATATCCAGTCTATCACACCAAGTCATAGTAGTTATGACTTCAAATCCACTTCAGGAATGACATCACACACCCTATATCAGACAGCACAATAACTGTATCTTTGTCATCACAACTTCTCCACTGATATCACACGCACTTTTGTATGACATCACACCCACTATATCTGACATCATATGCACTATATATAACATCATATCCACTGCTTATGTCATCACACTATTCTACTTATGACAGCACAAGCTTGACATATGAAACCACATCCAGTATGAAGTTCAAAATGTACACTATCCCTGTGACATCACAGTCACTAGTCAGTGCCATCACAACCACTGTATTGAGAGCATCACACCCACTCTTTGTTTGACATCACACTCGGCATAGTTATAGTATCTTTTGCACTATCGAAGACATTACATCCTCACTTTATGAAATCAAACCACCATATTTAGGACATCACACCCACTATATTTGACATCGTATCTCCGCTATTTCTGTCACCACATCCACTGTATTGATGATATCACACCAAATCTATTTTTGAGATCTCATCCTCTATAATTGGCAACGTCCTATCCAGTGTATACAACAACATATTCACTATATGTGTACCATCACAGCCACTGAACCTGTGTCTCCCACCCACTCTTTCCATGATATCAAACCCTATGTATATATGACATTGCACCCACTATATGTTTAACATCAGATAAACTTTACACGGTATCACTTCTACAGTATATGACATCATGCCACATTATTTATGACATCATATGAACTGTATTTATGTCATCACTCCCACGATATCTAATACTGCATCCACAATATCTGTGTCCTCACAACCCCTCTAAGTATGATCTCTGAACAAATGTATGTATGACATCACACCCACTTTATATATGACACCTTAGGCACCATACATAATATCACATTCACTCTTTGAGTTCACACTGTTGTAGTAACCACATTACATCCACTGCATTTATGACATCACACACACTATATATGATATCACACACATGACAAAACAAAAGTTATATCTACCATCTCACCCTCTTTATCTGACTCTACATCCACTGTATCTGTGTCATCAAACCCAGTGTATCTATTATATTACACCCACTCTCTGTATGACATTACACACTATATATATGACATCACATTCACTGTGCATGACATCACATGAACACTTTATGACATCACACACATATAGATATGACATCAAATTCAGTATATTTATGATATCATATCCAATATATATGATATCATCCATACTGTTTCATGAAAACAAAACGACTATACCTGGCATCTCACCCACTGTTTTTGACATCACAGCCACTGCATCTATGTGGGCTCACCCACTCTATCAATGCCTTCAAAACAATTATGGGAGTCTTCACACTTGGCACATGTATGACAACATACACACCCTACATCACAACAAATTCAGACTTTATGCCATCAATCGTCAGTATTTAGGACATCACAAACAGTGAATTCATGACATCTGATCTCCTATATATGACATCTCATCCACGGTTTATGTCATCCCATCCCCTATACCTGTGACATCACAGCAACTATATCGGTAACATAACACCCACTATGTTTGTGAATACATATCAACTATATTTGACATGAAGCACACTGTGTTAAGACAATACAACCACTATATTTGACATCACACTCTTCATGTCTGTGTCTGTGTGATCACACCCACTGTATCAATGATATAACATACACTCTATGATATCACATCTACAGTATATGTGGCACAATATGCACTGTATATGACATCACACCCACGATTTATGACATCACAACACTCTAATCATGACATCAAAGCTATTATGTCTCACCTCACATCGATTATATATGAGAGCACAACCACTATATCTCTGTCATCACACCCAGATTATCGATCATACAACCCCCATTGTATGTATGATAACACAGCCACAATATGTATGATATCATAGGAGCTACATATGATATCACATACACTCTTTATGATATCACACCACGCTATGACATCACACCCACTGTATTCATGTCATTACACCCAGGATACCTGTCATTGCATCCACTGTAGGTGGACCATACGTATAGTGTACTGATTATACCACAACTACTATTTGTGTGACATGAAACGTACTATATGTATGATATCACAGGAATTCTATATGATATCACCCTCACTCTTTATGACATAACAATACAGTATTCATGACATCACATCCACTCTATTCATGACAGCACACCCACTCTATATGACATAACATACCTTATACTTGCGACATCATAGTCACTGTATCTATGACAAGACACCTCCTATGTTTAAGACATCATACTCAGTATATATGACATCTCACATGGTGTATGAATGACAGTACAATCACGGTATCCAACATCACATTCACAGTATCTGTGTAATCACACAAACCTTATTGATGATATCACACCCTATGTATGTATGAAATCACACCCACTACATGTAGGACACCATAGGCACTATTTATGACATCACATCCTCTCTTGAAGACATCATACCATTGTTTGTACCTGATTTCACCCACTATGTTTATGACATCATATCCACTATATATGATGGCACACACACTGTGTGTTTGACAACACAAGCTCTATATCTGACTTGAAACCCATCCTATCTGCCATCACATCTACTGTACCTGTCATCACACCCACTCTGTCGAAGACATCACGCCTACTATGTAAGACATCACAGGAGGCATATGTATGCCATCATGTGCACTATACATGACAACATATCCTCCCTTTAAGACAAAAACTCTTACTATTTATGACATCACATGCTTTTATTGGTGACATCACATGCACTACATATGACATATCATCTACTGTGTATGATATCACATTCATTATATGTGTGACATCACACAATGCCTGTATCTCTGACATCAGACACTCTCTATTTATGATATATCCACTTTATATGGCATCACACACAGTGTTATGACAACAGAACCATTGTGTAACTTCACAGCCACTATGTCTGACATCACAACCAATATATCTGTGTCATCATACCCATTGGATCAATTTTATTAAACCCAGTGTATGTATGACATCACAGCCACTATGTGTATGATATCATATGCACTACATGTGACATCACATCCACAATTTAGGACATCATACCCCTTTATGTATGACATCAGGTCCACTCAATCTGAACTCACTTCCACTGTATCTCTGTCATCAAACCTACCCTATCGATGATATCACAGCCACTATATGTATGACCTCACATCCAGTATATCTGTGACATCACACCCACTATATTTATGACATAATATCCACTAAGTATGACATCACAACACTCTGAGTTGATGCCGCAACTCGGCATATGTATGACATACTTTGCACTGCAGATGACAACGCACCCACTCTATCACACCAAACCACAGTATTTATGATGTCACATCCACTTTAGGCATGACAACACAGCCCCTGTATCAGACATCGCACCCACTATATCTGTGTCATCAAACCATCTCCACTGACATCTCACCCACTTTTGTATGACATCACATCCACTTCTTTGTGACATCATATGAACTATATATAACATCAAACCCGATCCTTATGTCATCACACTGCTGTAATTATGACATCACATCTTATATATATGAAACCACATCAAGTATGAGGGAAACATATACACTAAACTTGTGACATCATAGCCACTGTACAGACAAAATCAAACCCACTCTTTTTAGGACATCACACTCGCCATATGTGTGGCATCGTTTGCACTATACAAGACATCACATCCTCACTTTTTGACTTCAAACCACTATTTTGAGGACATCACACCCACTATATTAGACATTGTGTCCACTGTATCTGTGGCATCACACCAACTCAATCGATGATATCACAGCCACTTTATATATGATATCACTTCCAGTATATGGGAGACAATATATCCACTATATTTTTGACATCGTACCCACTATGTATAACAACACAACCCTGTGTGTTGATTACACCACGCTCGGCATATTATGACATCATTTGTACTACAGAAGACGTCACATCCACTCTATCACACCAAGCCAAAATCTTTATGACTTCACATCCTCTTCAGGCATGACACTGCAACACCTATATCAGAAATCACAGCAACTCTATCTTTGTCATCACAACCTCTCAACTGATATCACACCCACTTTTTATTACATCATACCTACTATATCTGTGACATCATATGCACTGCTTATATCATCAAACTATTCTACTTATGACAGCACAACCTTGACATATGAAACCATGTCCAGTATGCAGTTCAAAATATACACTATCCCTGTGATGTCAATCACAGGCACTAATCTGTGTCATCACACCCACTGTATTGAGAGCCTCACACCCACTCTTTGTATGACATTACACTCGGCATAGGTATAGCATCTTTTACATTATAGAAGACATTACATCCTCACTTTATGAAATCAAACCACCATTTTTATGACCTCACACTGACTATATTTGACATCGTACTGACGTTATTTCTGTCACCACATCCACTCTATTGATACCACACCAAATCTATTTATGAAACCTCATCCTCTATATGTGGCGACATCCTATCCATTGTATACACAACATATTCCCTATATGTGTACCATCACAGCCACTGGACCTGTGTCTCCCACCCACTCTTTCCATGATATCACACCCTTTGTATATATGACATTGCACCCATTATATGTTTAACATCAGATAAACTATATACGGTATCACTTTCAAAGTTTTTGACATCATGCCACAGTATTTATGACATCATACATATGCACTGTATTCATGTCATCACTCCCCCGATGTCTAACTCTGCATCCAGAGTGTCTGTGCCCTCACAACCCCTCTAAGTATGATCTCTGAACAACTGTATGTATGACATCACACCCACTTTATATATGACATCTTAGGCACCATTCATAACATCTCATCCACTCTTTGAGTTGACACCATTGTAGTAACCACATTATATCCACTGTATTCATAACATCACACACACTGTATACGACATCACAGACATCACAACACAGAAGTTATATCTGCCAGCTCACCCTCTTTATCTGACACTACATCCACTGTATCTGTGTCATCAAACCCAGTGTATCTATTGTATTACACCCACTCTCTGTATGACATTACACACTATATATATGCCATCACAATCAGTGTTCATGACATCACATAAACAGTTTATGACATCACACCCATATAGATATGACATCAAATTCAGTATATTTCTGATATCATATCCAATATATATGATATCACCGATACTGTTTCATGAAAACAAAACGACTATACCTGGCATCTCACCCACTGTTTTTGACATCACAGCCACTGGATCTGTGTGGGATCACCCTCTCTATCAATGCCTTCACAACAATTATGGAAGCCTTCACACTTGGCATAGGTGTGACATCATACACACCCTACATCACAACAAATTCAGATTTTATGATATCAATCGTCAGTATTTAGGACATCACAAACAGTGCATTCCTGACATCAGATCTCCTATATATGACATCATGTCCACGATTTATGACATCTCATCCCTATACCTGTGACATCACAGCCACTATATCGGTAACATAACACCCACTATATTTGTGAATACATATGAACTATATTTGACATGGAACACACTGTGTTAAGACAATACAACCACTATATATGACATCACACTCTTCATGTCTGTGTCTGTGTGTCACACCCACTGTATCAATGATATAACACACATTATTTATGACATCACATCTACTGTATATATGGCACAATATGCACTGTATATGACATCTCACCCACGATTTATGACATTGCAATGCTCTACTCATGGCATCAAACCTATTATATATCATGTCACACGGATTATATCTGAGAGCACATCCACTGTATCTCTGTCATCACACCAGGATCATCGATCATACAACCCCCATTGTATGTAGGATAAGACAGCCACTCTATGTATGATATCACTTCCAGTATATGGGAGACAATCTATCCACCATATTTTTGACATCGTACCCACTATGTATGACAACACAACCCTGTGTGTTGATTACACCACACTCGGCATATGGATGACATCATTTGTGCTACAGAAGACATCACATCCACTCTATCACACCAAGCCAAAATCTTTATGCCTTCACATCCACTTCAGGCATTACATCACAGCACCTGTATCAGAAATCACAGCAACTGTATCTTTGTCATCACAACCTCTCCAATGATATCACAGCCACTATTTATTACGTCACACCAACTATATCTGTGATATCATT
>CM035286.1:847956-892117 GCA_020226075.1 Hydropotes inermis | reverse complement strand
ACAACAATTATGGGAGTCTTCACACTTGGCATAGGTATGACATCATACACACCCTACATAACAACAAATTCAGACTTTATGACATCAATCATCAGTATTCAGGACATCACAAACAGTGCATTCATGACATTAGATCTCCTATATATGATATCACATCCACGTTTTATGACATCTCATCCCCTATACCTGTGACATAACTGCCATTATATCGGTAACATAACACCCACTATGTTTGTGAATACATATCAACTATATTTGACATGGAACACACTGTGTTAAGACAATACAACCACTATTTATGACATCACACTCCTCCTGTCTGTGTCTGTGTAATCACACCCACTGTATCGACGATATAACACACACTATTTATGACATCATATCTACTGTATATATGGCACAATATGCACTGTATATTACATCTCACCCATGATTTATGACATCACAACACTCTACTCAGGACATCAAAGCTATTATATCTCACCTCTCATCAATTATATCTGAGAGCACATCCAATGTATCTCTGTCATCACACCCAGATCATCGTTCATACAACCCCCATTGTATGTATGATAACACAGCCACAATATATATGATATCATATGAACTACATATGACATCACATCCACTCTTTATGATATCACACCACTCAATGACATCACACCCACTGTATTCATGTCATCACACCCAGGATACCTGTCATCGCATCCACTGTAGCTGGACCATTACTTATAGTGTACTGATTATACCACACCTACTATTTGTGTGACATGAAATGAACTATATGTATGACATCACAGGAATTCTATATGACATCTCCCTCACTCTTTATGACATAACAATACTGTATTCATGACTTCGCATCCACTCTATTCATGACAGCACACCCACTCTATATGACATCACATACTCTATACTTGTGACATCACAGACACTGTATCTATGACAAGACTTCTCCTATATTTATGACATCATACCCAGTATATATGACATCTCACATGGTGTATGAATGACAATACAACCACGGTATCCAATATCACATTCACAGTATCTGTGTAATCGCAGTATATATGACATCTCACATGGTGTATGAATGACAATACAATCACGGTATCCAACATCACATTCACAGTATCTGTGTAATCACACCCACTTGATTGATGATATCACACCCTATGTATGTATGAAATCACACCCACTGCATGTAGGACACCATAGGCACTATTTATGACATCACGTCCTCTCTTGAAGACATCATTCCACTCTTTGTATCTCATGGCACCCACTATTTTTATGGCATCATATCCACTATATATATAATGGCACACACACTGTGTGTATGACAACACAAGCTCTATATATGACTTTAAACCCATTCTATCTGCCATCACATCTACTGTATATGTCATCACACACACTCTGTCGAAAACATCACAACTACTATGTAAGACATTACAGGTGGCATATTTTTGCCACCTTGTGCACTATACATGACACCATGTCATCCCTTTAAGACAACAACTCTTAGTATTTGTGACATCACATGCTCTTTATTGATGACATCACATGCACTACATATGGCATGTCATCTACTGTGTATGATATCACATTCACTCTATGTGTGACATCACACAATGCCTGTATCTCTGGCATCACACACTCTATGTTTATAACATATCCACTTTATATGGCATCAGAAACATTGTTATGGCAACACAACCATTGTCTAACTTCACAGCCACTATGTCTGACATCACACCAACTGTATCTGTGTCATCACACCCATTGGATGAATTTTATCAAACCCAGTGTATGTATGACATCACAGCCACTATGTGTATGACATCATATGCACTACATGTGATACCACATCCACAATTTAGGAGATCATACCCCTTTATGTATGACATCAGGTCCACTCTATCTGACCTCACTTCCACTGTATCTCTGTCATCAAACCCACCCTATCGATGATATCACAGCCACTATATGTATGACCTCACCTACAGTATACCTGTGACATCACATCCATTATATTTATGACATAATATCCACTAAGTATGACATCACAACCGTCTGTGTATATGACGCAACACTCGGCATATGTATGACATCCTTTGCACTGCAGATGACAACGCACCCACTCTATCACACCAATCCACAGTATTTATGATGTCACATCCACCTCAGGCATGACAACACAGCCCCTGTATCAGACATTGCACCCACTATATCTATGTCATCAAACCATCTCCACTGAAATCTCACCCAGTTTTGTATGACATCACATCCACTTCTGTGTGACATCATATGAACTATATATAACATCACACCCAATCCTTATGTCATCACATTACTCTACTTATGACATCACAACCTCTATATATGAAACCACATCAAGTATGAGGGAAACATATACACTTAACTTGTGACATCACAGCCACTGTATAGACAAAAATCACACACACTCTTTTTATGACATCACACTCGCCATATGTGTGGCATCGTTTGTACTCTACAAGACATCACATCCTCACTTTTTGACCTCAAACCACCATTTTGAGGACATCACTACCACTGTATTATACATTGTGTCCACTGTATCTGTGTCATCACACCAACTCTATTGATGATATCACCGCCACTATATGTATGATATCACTTCCAGTATATGGGAGAGAATCTATCCACTATATTTTTGACATCGTACACACTATGTATGACAACAAAACCCTGCGTGTTGATTACACCACACTCGGCATATGTATGACATCATTTCTGCTACAGAAGATGTCACGTCCACTCTATCAAACCAAGGCACAATCTTTATGAATTCACATCCGCTTCAGGCATGAAATCACACCACCTGTATCAGAAATCACAGCAACTATATCTTTGTCATCACAGCCTCTCCACTGATATCACACCCACTTTTTATTACATCACACCAAATATATTTGTGACATCATTTGCACTATATATAACATCATATCCACTGCTTATATCATCAAACTATTCTACTTATGACAGCAGAAACTTGACATATGAAACCACGTCCAGTATTCAGTTCAAAATATACACTACCCCTGTGACATCACAATCACTAATCTGTGTCATCACACCCACTGTATTGAGAGCCTCACAACCACTCTTTGTATGACATCACACTCGGCATAGGTATAGCATCTTTTGCACTATAGAAGACATTATATCCTCACTTTATGAAATCAAACCATCATTTTTATTACACCACACCCACTATATTTTACATTGTATCGACGTTATTTCTGTCACCACATCCACTGTACTGATACCACACCAACTCTATATATGAGATCTCATCCTCTGTATGTGGCTACATCATTGTATACAACATATTCACTATATTTGTACCATCGTAGCCACTGTACCTGTGTCTCCCACCCAACATTCCGTGATATCACACCCTTTGTATATATGACATTGCACCCACTATATGTTTAACATCAGATACAGTACATAAGGTATCACTTCCACAGTTTATGACACCATGCCACATTACTTGTGACATCATATGCACTGTATTCATGTCATCACTCCCTCGATATCTAACTCTGCATCCACAGTATCTGTGTCCTCACAACCCCTCTAAGTATGATCTCTGAACAACTGTATGTATGACATCACACCCACTTTATATTTGACATCTTAGGCACCATACATAACGTCACATCCACTCTTTGAATTCCCACTGTTGTAGTAACCACATTACATCCACTGCATTCATAATATCACACACACTTTATACGACATCACACACATGACAAAACTAAAGTTATATCTGCCATCTCACCCTCTTTATCTGACACTTCATCCACTATATCTGTGTCATCAAACCCAGTGTATATATTGTATTACACCCACTCTCTGTATGACATTACACACTATATGTATGACATCACAGACAGTGTGCATGACATCACATGAAGAATTTATGACACCACACCCATATAGGTATGGCATCAAATTCAGTATATTTGTGATATCTTATCCAATATATATGATATCACCCATACTGTTTCATGAAAACAAAACGACTATACCAGGCATCTCACTCACTGTTTTTGACATCACAGCCACTGCATCTGTGTGGGCTCACCCGCTCTATCTATGACTTCACAACAATTATGGAAGTCTTCACCCTTGGCATATGTATGACATCATAACACCCTACATCACAACAAATTCAGACTTTATGACATCAATCATCAGAATTTAGGACATCACAAACAGTGCATTCATGACATCAGATCTCCTATATATGACATCACATCGACGGTTTATGACATCTCATCCCCTATACCTGTGACATCACAGCCACTATATCGGTAACATAACACCCACTATATTTGTGAATACATATTAACTATATTTGACATGGAACACACTGTGTTAAGACAATACAACCACTATATATGACATCACACTCTTCATGTCTGTGTCTGTGTGATCACACCCACTGTATCGACGATATAACACACACTATTTATGACATCACATCTACTGTATATTTGGCACGATATGCACTGTATATGACATCTCACCCATGATTTATGACATCACAACTCGCTACTCATGACAGCAAAGATATTATATCTCACCTCACATCGATTATATCTGAGAGCACATCCACTGTATCTCTGTCATAACAGCCAGATCATCAATCATACAACCCTCATTGTATGTATGATAACACAGTCACAATATGTATGATATCATATGAACTACATATGACATCACATCCACTCTTTATGATATCACACCATGTTATGACATCACACCCACTGTATTCATGTCATCACACCCAGGATACCTGTCATCGCATCCACTGTAGCTGTACCTTTACTTATAGTTTACTGATTTTACCACAGCTACAATTTGTGTGACATGAAACACACTATATGTATGACAGCACAGGAATTCTATATTACATCACCCTCACTCTTTATGACATAACAATACAGTATTCATGATGTCACATCAACTCTATTCATGAGAGCACACCCACTCTATATGACATCACGTACACTATAATTGCGACATCACAGCCACTGTATCTATGACAAGACATCTCCTATGTTTATGACATCATACCCAGTATATATGATATCTCACATGGTGTATGAGTGACAATCCAACCACGGTATCTGACATCACACTCACAGTGTCTGTCTAATCACACCCAGTTAATTGATGATATCACAAACTATGTATGTATGAAATCACACCCACTGCATGTAGAACACCATAGGCACTATTTATGACATCACATCCTCTCTTGATGACATCATACCATTGTTTTCTCTGATGGCACCCACTATGTTTATGACATCATATCCACTATATATGATGTCACACACACTGTGTGTATGACAACACAAGCTCTATATCTGACATGAAACCCATTCTATCTGCCATCACATCTACTGTGTATGCCATCACAACCAATTTGTCGAAGGCATCACACCAACTATGTAAGACATCATAGGTGGCATATGTATGTCATCATGTGCACTATACATGACACCATATCCACCCTTTAAGACAACAACCCTTAGTATTTATGACATCACATGCCCTTTATTGATGACATCACATGCACTATATATGATATATCATCTACTGTGTATGATATCACATTCACTATATGTGTGACATCACACAATGCCTGTATCTCTGACATCACATTTTCTATGTTTATGACATATCCACTTTATATGGCATCACACAGTGTTATGACAACACAAACATTGTGTAACTTCACAGCCACTATGTCTGATATCATACCCACTGTATCTGTGTAATCACACCCAGTGGATCAATTTTATCAAACCCATTATATGTAGGCCATCACAGCCACTATGTGTATGACATCATATGCATTACAAGTGACATCACATCCACAATTTAGGCCATCACATCACTTTATGATGTCAGGTCCACTCTATCTGACCTCACTTCCGCTGTATCTCTGTCATCACACGCATCCTATCAATGTTATCAAAGCCACTATATGTATGAACTCACCTCCAGTATATCTGTGACATCACATCCACTATATTTATGACATAATATCCACTAACTATGACATCACAAAACTCTCTGTTGATGATGAAACACTCAGCATATGTATGACATTATTTGCACTGCAGATGACAATGGACCCACTCTATCACACAAAACCACAGTGTTTATGATGTCACATCCACTTCAGGTAATACAACCCAGCCCCTGTATCAGAAATCGCACCAGGTGTATCTATATCATCACACCGTCTGCACTGACATCTCACCCACTTTTGTATGACATCACACCCATCTTCTGTGTGACATCATATGAACTATATATAACATCACACCCAATCCTTATGTCATTACTCTACTGTACTTATGACATCAGAGCCACTATATATGAAATCACATCCAGTATAAGGGGAACATATAAACTTAACATTTGACATCACAGCCACTATCTGTGTCATCACAGCCACTGTATAGAAAACATCACACCCACTCTTTTTATGACATCACACTCGCCATATGTGTGGCATCATTTGCATTATACAAGACATCACATCCTCACTTTTTGATCTCAAACCAGCATTTTGAGGACATCACACCCACTATATTAGACATATCCACTGTATCTGTGTCATCACACCAAATCTATCGATGATATAACAGCCACTATATGTATGATATCACATCAATTATATGTGAGACATTCTGTCCACTATATTTATGACATCGTAAACACTCTGTATGACATCACAACTCTGTGTGTTGATTACAGCACACTCAGCATATGTATGACATCATTTGCGCTACAGAAGATGTCACATCCACTCCATCACACCAAGCTACAGTCTTTATGACTTCACAACCACTTCAGGCATGACACCACACCCCTGTATTAGAGATAGCACCAATTGTATCTTTGTCATTACAACCTCTCCACTGATATCACACCCACATTTGTATGACATCACACCGAGTATATATGTGGCATCTTATGCACTATATATAACATCGTATCCACTGCTTATGCCTTCACACTACTGTACTTATGACAGCAAAAACTTGACATATGAAACCACATCCAATATGCAGTTCAAAATATACACTATCCATGTGACATAACAATTGCTATTCTGTGTCATCACACCCACACTATTGACAGCATCACACCCACTCTTTGTATGACATCACACTCCGCATAGATATAGCACCTTTGGCACTATAGAACACATTACATTCTCACTTAATGAAATCAAAAGTCCATTTTTATGACATCACAAGCACTATATTTGACATTGTATCGATGCTATTTCTGTCAGCACATCCACTCTATTGATGATATCACACCATCTGTATTTATGAGATCTCATCCACTATATATGTTGACATCATATCCAATGTATACAACAATATATTCACTATGTTTGTTCCATCACAGCCACTGTACCTGTGTCTCACACCCACTTTTTCCATGATATCACATCATTTGTATATGTGACATTGCACCCACTATATGTTTAAAATCAGATACACTATATAAGGTATCAGATCCACAGTTTATGACATCACACAACATTATTTATGACATCACATGCACTGTATTCATGTCATCACTCTCACAATATCTAACACTGCATCCACAGTATCTTTGTCCTCACAAATATGATCTCTGAACAACTGTATGTATGACATCACACCTACTTTACATATGACACGTTATGCACCATACATAAAGTCACATCGACTCTTTGAGTTCACACCATTGTAGTAACCACATTACATCCACTGCATTCATTACATCAGACACACTATATACGAAAACACACACAGGACAACACAAAAGTTATATCTTCCATCTCACCCTCTATATCTGAAACTACATTCATTGTATCTGTGTCATCAAACCCAGTGTATCAATTGTGTTACACCCACTCTCTGTATGACATTACACACTTTGTGTATAACATCACATTCAGTATGGATGACATCACATGATCACTTTATGACATCACACCTGTATAGCTATTACATCACATCCAGTATATTTATGACATCATATCCAATATGTATGATATCACCCATACTGTTTCATGAAAACGGAACAACTATACCTGGCATCTCACCCAGTGTATTTGACATCACAGCCACTGCATCTGTGTGGTCACACCCACTCTTTCAATGCTTTCACAGCAATTAAGGAAGTCTTCATATTTGGCACACGTATGATATCATACACACCGTACATCACATCAAATTCAGACTTTATGACATCAATCGTCCTCATTTAGGTCATCACAAACACTGCATTCATATCAGATCTCCTTTATATGACATCACATCCACGGTTTATGACATCTCATCCCCTATACCTGTGACATCATACCCACTATATCGGTACCATAACACCCACTATGTTTGTGAATTCATAACAACTATATTTGACATGGAACACACAGTGTTAAGACAATACAACCACTATATATGACATGACACTCTACATGTCTGTGTCTGTGTGATCACAACCCACTGTATTGATGACATCACATCTACAGAATATATGGCAAAATATGCACTGTATATGGCATCTCACCCACGATTTATGACATCACAACACTCTACTCATTACATCAAGGCTATTATATCTCACCTCTCACCAATTATATCTGACAGCACATCCACTGTATCTCTGTCATCACACACAGATTATCGATCATACAACCCCCATTGTATGTATAACACCGCCACAATATGTATGAACTCATATGAACTACATATGACATCACATCCACTGTTTATGATATTAAACCACGCTGTGACATCACACCCACTGTATTCATCTCATCAGACCTAGGATACCTGTCATTGCATCCACTGTTGCTGGACCATTACTTATAGTGCTCTGATTATATCACACCTACTATATGTGTGACATGAAACCCAATATATATATGACATCACAGGAATTCTATATGACATCACACTCACTCTTTATGGCATAACAATACTGTATTCATGACATCATAGCCACTCTATTCATGACGGCACACCCACTCTATATGACATCACATACTCTATACATGTGACATCACAGCCACTGTATCTATGACAAGACACCTCCTGTGTTTATGACATCATGCTCAGTATATATGACATCTCACATGGTGTATGGATGACAGTACAACCACTGTATCTGACATCACACTCACAGTATCTGTGTAATCACACCCACTTGATTGATGATATCACACCCTATGTGTGTATGAAGTCACAGTGTCAGTCCAGCTACAGCCCCTGCCTGCTTTAGTGTCTTCCGTCACAGAGTCTTGGTTTCCTTGGCCAAAGCTGAGACCCGTCTCATTAGGTTTGGTTTGGAAATTAGAAACCCTGGGCTATAAGAAAGCTCTTGCCTATTCCTCCTGACAAGGGCAGTTTTCTTCTGGCCTACCAGAGTGAGCACTGTGATACACTCACACATGCACATTCACACTGACATTTAATAAGGTCTGAGGGTTGGGATCAGAAGAGGGACAGATATGAGGAAGGTTATAAGAATAATATACAGGGGTTGCAGGGAGTTCCTGCCTGAGACATGGACTCCCATATTTTCCATGTCTTGTCCCTCTTATGTCTGAGGACATCCCTTGAAATCCATGCGGGCATCAGCCCCGTTGTGCAGGTGGGGACACTGACAGGCTTTGAGAGACAAGAACTCATCCAGGATGGAGAACAGGTGGGAAAATTTAGGTGAGTCTGGGCCCAGGTCTTTCAAATCAGAACTGCACACACAGCCTGCCCAGGAGCTGGGTGGAGGGCTGTTTGATGCAACTGTGTGAGGCCCGGGGCTTAATGGATGAGGGAGGAGCAGTCATGATCCAGTGGGCTATGTGCAGGGGTGTTAGCTGTCAATCCACGGAAGGGTCCCTAGGGTGGTGAAGTCACTTTCTCGATGGCAGACCCTAACAGAAATCTGAACCTTATTACCAGGCACCCACCCTCTAGCAACAGTGCCACAGCCAGTTGGGGCTCACTTGGCTGGAGAGTTTTCATCCCGAATGATGTTCTCCAGCTGTGTGTCGACTGGCAGGGCTTCTGCTTCAGGAAACCCTGGAGGGAGAGGTTTTTCAGATGTTTCAGTCGGTTCAGCGCTCAACCTGAATGCCTCTGATACTTTACCAGGAGGGCACCTAAGATAATCCCAGTCAAACCAGAGCTGGACAGACCAGACATTGCCGCCAATGGAGCCTTTCCTGGGCAACGCCACCTGCTCTCATCTCCATGTGCATGGAAGTGGGACTTGAGGGGAGGTTCTTGCTCTGGGCAGGAGCATGTTGGTGGGCACGTTGTAACCTGTGGTCCTGACACGGTCACACCTGAGGACGGGCTGACAGTAGGGAAGCAGGATCCCTGAGGTGCTCTGCTCTGTGCCTGTGTGGATCGATGACTGTCAGATGGACAGGCGTCTGCGTCCTCAGTGGAGGTCTGTGCAGAGAGTGGTGGGCTTGTGTGTGGATGGGAGCTGTCTTAGGTCTGAGAAGCACCATAGGCAGCTGACTGGTGCCCTGGGAATTTCTGCATGGCTCCCAGGCACTGGGTTCACAGGGCTCCTCAATGGACTGCAGATAGGCGCCCATCCATAGAGCCCCCTTCTCATCTCCCCGCACAAGAGCAAGGAGCCCCCACCAGAAACAGATCCCAGGGTAGGCACATGCTCAGGTCACAGAGGCACCATGACCCTCCCCTGGGTCCCTCCCAGAGTCTTGCTTCCAAAGGAACCTGGGTCCTGTCTCTTCTCCCACCTGCCCTCAAGGTGCAGGCCCTAAGTTGTCCAGATGCAAACCACTGTTTATCTACATGTGGGAATCTCAGAAAGAGGTTGTGATAGGATTTCCCTTCATGTTCCCCAAGGAACCTTTCTGCATCTTTCTACAGTTAATCCTGTATCAACTCCATCCCCAGGTATGCATATTGGCCTTAGAATCCTGATGCCTCTCACCCTAGGATCATCCTCTATTACCCCAGTTCTCACCCCAGAATGGGATGTTTTGGTCGCCACCACAGGGATGATAAAATTATCACACGGAGAGCTGTCCAATAAAAACTGCCCCGAGTTGCTAACACATGAAACGATCCCCAAGTGCAAGTTCACTTGTGATGCCAGGACCTTTATTCTGCAGAAGGCACTCCTGCCCCTCCTCCTCCTGTTAGTCCAGGGGTCTCAGTCTGAGCTCCATCCCCTGCTTTACTGGTGTCGGTGTTGCTGCATCTGACTTGTATGTCTGCTGTTATACCCCAAAGGAAAATGTGACCCACAAGGGACATGAGACCTGTATGATATGAAGTTTCCAAAGACATAGGCTACAGATGCTAGTGGGAACCTAGTACCTGTTTCCTGAGCAGCAACCCCCTCCTACCTCCCCACATTCCTGGGCACCTGCAGGGCTTTTGCCAGCTACCCTGAGTAAGAATCCCTTAGAAGAAATGGAGTACCTCTCATAGTCAAGAGAAGAGTCCAAAATGCAGTACTTGGATGCAGTTTCCAAAATGACAGAATGATCTCTGTTCCTTTCCAAGGAAAACCATTCAATATCACAGCAATACAAGCCTATGCCCCAACCACTAATGGTGGAGAAGCTCAAGTTGAATGGTTCTATGAAGAGATACAAGACCTTATAGTGGTAATACCAAGAAAAAGATCCTTTTCATCGTAGGGGACTGGAATGCAAAAGTAGGAAGTCAGGAGACACCTGGAATAACAAGAAAGTTTGGCCTTGGAATATAAAATGAAGCTGGGCAAAGGCTAACAAGAGTTTTGCCAAGAGAACACACTGGTCATAGCAAACACCCATTTCTAAAAACATAAGAGATGACTCTAGACAGGGACATCACCAGACGGTGAATACCAAAATCAGATTGATTATATTATTTGCACCCAGAGATGCAGAAGCTCTATAGTGTAAGCAAAAACAAGACTGGGAGCTGACTGTGGCTCAGATCATGAACTGTTTATTGTAAAATTCAGATTTAAATTGAAGGAAGTAGGTAAAACCATCACAAAATACAGGCAAGACCTAATCAAATCCCTTAGGATTATAGAGTGCAGGTGACATATTCAAGAGATTGGATCCAATAGACAGAGTTCTTGGACAACTATGAACAGTGGTTCATAAAAATTGTACAGGAGACTATTCTCAAACAATCCCCAAGAAAAAGAAATGCAAAAACCAAAATGGTTGTCTGAAGAGGCCTTTCAAAGTAGCTGAGAAAAGAAGAGAAGCTGAAATCAAAGGAGAAAAGGAAAGATAAAATCATCTGAATGCAGAGTTCCAAAGAATAGCAAGGAGAGATAAGAAGCCTTCCTCATTGATCAGTGCAAAGAAATAGAGGAAAACAATACAATAGAAAAGGCTAGAGATCTCTTCAAGAAAATTAGAGATACCAAGGAAAAAATAAACTTGGGCACAATAAATGACAGAATCTGTGTGGATCTAACAGAAGGAGAAGATATTAAGAAGAAGTGGCAAGAATACACAGAAGAAATATACAAAAAAAATCTTAGTGACCCAGATAACCACGATGGTGTGATCACACACTTACAGCCAGACATCTCAGAGTGCAAAGTCAAGTGTTCCTTAGGAAGCATTACTATGAACAAAGCTAGTGGATATAATGGAATTCCAGCTGAGCAATGTCATATCATAAAAGGTTAATGCTGTTAAAGTGTTGCACTCAATATACCAGCAAAGTAGGAAAACTCAGCAGTGTTCATAAAGATCTTTTTTCATTCCCATCCCAAAGAACAACAATGCCAAAGAATGCTCAAACTACTCAAATGTTGTTGCTGAATGATAAAACGCTGGGATACTAGGCCTCAGGAGGAGATGAATTGAATCTGGGGCCAGAGACGAGGCTGGATCACTCAGAGCTTTTCTGTAATCAAGTTTTATTAAAGTATAAAGGAGATAGAGAAGGCTTCTGACATAGGCCTCATAAGGGGGCAAAAGAGTACCCCCCTCGTAGTCTTTAGCTGTATGTTATATAGTCATTGACAGTCTGTTAATGTAAAGAAAGGAATGGCATAAAATTTAGAATGGCACCAGATAATTCATCCCCGGCCATAAAACGATTGACTTGAATCTTGTAGAAGGGCAGAATACCAAGAAATAGTTTCGTTTACATAGATTAGGGGAACAATACCTGAGTAAGTAAATTAGGCCATTTGAAGGAACCAACTTGAAGATAGTGTCTGGGGTACATTAACATAGCTTAAGACAACATTTCCATATGAAAAATAAATGTATTGCTTAACTGAAAGTTTGAGAGTAGTTAGCTTTAGGTCAGACCAGGTGTCATGGCAACACAGCATGTTAAGAGAAACCCCCTTTTAAATTTGTATAGAGAAGGAAAAAAATATCGCTAGTTTGTTTCTTCCTGCTGCTTAAGAGAGATAAAAATGTCTGGCACTTGCAACCTCTTCAATCCGTTGGTAGACCCCTGGCCTTCCTGCCTGTTACCCACTTACTACCACACAATTGCACTCATTTCACATATTAGCAAAGCAATTCTCAAAATTCGCCAAACTAGGCTTCAACAATATATGAACTGACAACTTTCAGATGTTCAAGCTGGATTTAGAAAAGGCAGAGGAACCAGAGATCAAATTGCCAGAATTCATTGGAGAACATAGAAGAGGCAAGAGAATTCCAGTCAAAAAAATCTACTTCATTGAGTACGCTAAAGTCTTTGACTGTGTGGATCATAACATACTGTGTGAAATTCTTAAAGAGATGGGAATACCAGACCACCTTACCTGCCTCCTGAGATCCCTGTATGCAGGTCAGAAAGCAACAGTTAGAACTGGACATGGAAGAACGGACTGGTTCCAAAATAGGTAAGGAATACATTAAGACTATATATTGTCACCCTGCATATTTAACTTATATGCATGTACATCATGCAAAATGTCGGGCTGGATGAAGCACAAGCTGGAATCATGGTTTCTGGGAGAAATACCAATAACCTCAGATACGAAGACGACACAACCCTCATGGCAGAAAGCTAGGAGGAACTAGAGAGCCCCTTGAAGGGGAAAGAGGAGAGTGAAAAAGCTGGCTTAAAACTCAACATTCAAAAAGTAAGATCATGGCCTCTGGCCCCATTACTTCATGGCAAAGAATTGAGGAAACCATGGAAACAGTGACAGGCTTTATTTTTGGGGCTCCAAAATGATTGCAGATCGTGACTGCATCCATGAATTTAAAAGACACTTGCTCCTTGGGAAAAAAGCTATAACAAAACTACATAGTGTATAAAAAGTTGAGACATTACTTTCCCAACAAAGATCCATATAGTCAAAGCTATGGTTTTTCCAGTACTTATGGATGGATGTGAGAGTTGGATTATAAAGCACGTTGCGTGCCAAAGAATTGATGCTTTTGAACTGTGGTGTTGGAGAAGACGCTTGAGAGTCCCTTGGACTGCAAGGAGATCAAACCAGTCAATCCTAAAGGAAATCTGTCGTGAATATTCATTGGAAGGACTGATGCTGAAGCTGAATCTCCAATATTTTGGCCCCCTGGTGGGAAGAGCTGACTCATTGTAAAATATTCTGATGGAAGCAAAGAGCCAACTCATTGGGAAAGACTCTGAAGCTGCAAAGATGGAAGGCAAGCCGAGAAGGGGACAACAGAGGACAAGATGGTTGGATGGCTTCTCTGACTCAATGAACACGAGTTTGAACAAACTACATAAGATAGTGAAGCACAGGAGAGCCAGTGTACTGCCACCCACCAGCTTGCAAAATGTCAGACTAAGTGACTGAACAACAAGAACAAAGCAGTTGCTGGACCTGCTTCACAAAGTGAGCAGTCCCCTCCACCTGTGTTACACTGGGGAGTTGGCCCCATTCCAGCTGGAGTCACAGGACAATCTCTCCACCTCTCTAAGGCCCAATTGGTCCCTCTGCACACAAGGACAATGGGAGAACCAGCCCTCAGGGTGAATTTGGGGACTAAGTGTTTCCTTCCTGGAAAGTTGGAAAGTGCCTTCTGGGGACCTGGCCTCATGGAAAAATCTGCTGGAGGGGCTGTGATTGTACTTAGTCATCATGTTCCTTCTCCCCTCAAAGAAGTCTCTGTCTCAGTTGTCTCTGGCCTTTGACCTTGGGCCAAACTGATTCCCATTTGCAAGGTGTGTTGTGAGAGGTGCCCCATCCAGGGTGAGTGAGAGCAAGGGTCCCTGGGAGAGGTCAATAGTGCCTCAGGTACTCAGATGGGGCTGGTTGGGCTCATTCATTCTTGAAATATACAGGAAGGGCCACAATTTGCAGGCACTTTTCTAGGAATGACCATCATGTAATACATTGGGCAGACAGCAGTCCTGCCCTTCTGGGCTTCCATTCTCCCAGGGTCACACGGTAACACTGGCCATCACATCAGGGCGTGTCTCCAGTGCTGTCCATGTGACGCCTTCCTGGCCTCCTCTAGGTGAGGATGCACCCTCTTTACTCTGATGAGGCCAGTGGACCCGTGCACCAGCTGAAAGTGTGAGTGGGACTTTGATTCAAGAAGGAGGGACTCAGTTTTTCAAAGAACCACCAAGTGAGATGAGACATGGAGGAGAACTGGCCTCTGAACAGGCAGGAGCAGAAGGCAAAAATTCCCAGGCCCCACAGGGCTTCCCGGGAGCTCAGTGTGGATGGAAGACCAGGTCTCTGACTCTTTTGCCCACCTGACTCCCCCCAGGGCCATGACCACCATCCTGGGAACCTAGCTGTACCATTAACCTGAGGGTTTCCACCAGGCCCCAGAGTTTCCCTGCCTGAGGATGCTACTGGCTTGAGCTCAGCATGACTGACTCAGAACTGGAGTACCAAACCCTGCATTTCGTGGCACAGCTGGAGACCATGGAGCCCACTGAAGCAGAGGGGGATGTGATAGGAGCAAGTGAGGATGGGAGAGAGCTGAACAACATAGAGCAGAACCTTCTGAGGCTGGATCTGGGCCAGGAGCAATGAGGAAGCTCAGATCACTATTGCCCTGGACTGCAGTCTGGGAAGACTTTCTGGGGCTGGCATCTTTGAGAGATCATTGAGTGGCAGTGAGAGGCTTTCTTTTCTGTTTTGGGTGACACTTGCAAATGCAGTCCTATTGGTATTTTCTCTCCTTGGAACTACAGCACCAGCTCCAGAACAACCTCTGGAAACATCTCCAGACCTGGAGCCAACTACACCTCTACTGCCCACCAGAGCTCCAGAGTTAGAGCAAGTCCATTTTTGGTATTTTTTTTTAACATATACTAAATTGTTTATGACATGAAGTTCACATAAAATTTAATAGTTTGATTATCTTAGTTTGTACATGTAAATTACAATAAGTTCATTCACAATGTTACATAACTCTATTAAATGTCTATTTGAGAACATATCCATTACTAAATAATGTTCCATTCAGGAACCAGCACATTTGGCTTTCATCTGTTGATGGACATTAGAGTTTTCACCTTTGGGCTCTTCTGAACAGTGGTGCTCTGAGTACTTGTGTACAGGCATGTGAATATTCATATGCTTTTTAAATTTTTTCTTATTTGTGGTGGATTTTGTCATACATTGACGTGAAACAGCCATGGGTTTACATGTGTTCCCCATCCCGATCCCCCCTCCCACCTCCCTCTCCACCCGCTCCCTCTAGGTTTTCCCAGTGCACCAGGTCCGAGCGCTGGTCTCATGCATCCAGCCTGGGCTGGTGATCTGTTTCACCCTAGATAATATACACGTTTCGATGCTGTTCTCTTGAAACATCCTACCCTCGCCTTCTCCCACAGAGACTAAAAGACTGTTCTATAAATCTGTGTCTTTTTTTTCTGTTCTGCATATAGGGTTATCATTAACATCTTTCTAAATTCCATATATATGTGTTAGCATATTGTAATGGTCTTTATCTTTCTGGCTTACTTCACTCTGTATAATGGGCTCCAATTCCATCCATCTCATTAGAATTGATTCAAATGAATTCGTTTTAATGGCTACTAATATTCCATGAAACCAGAACTGAAAGAGACACATGCACCCCAATGTTCATCGCAGCACTGTTTATCATAGCCAGGACATAGAAGCAACCTAGATGCCCATCAGCAGACGAATGGATAAGGAAGCTATGGTACATATACTCCATGGAATATTATTCAGCCATTAAAAAGAATTCAAATGCTTTTGGGTATTGATGTAGGAGGGGAATTTGGGGATTGACTGAAAACTGTAGGCTTGTCCTTTTGAGAAACTGCTGAAGTGTTATATTCAGTGGTTGTAACCATTTGACAGAGAAGGCACTGGTGACCCACTCCAGTACTCTTGCCTGGAAAATCCCATGGACGGAGGAGCCTGATAGGCTGCAGTCCGTGGGGTCGCTGAGAGTCAGACAGGACTGAGTGACTTCACTTTCACTTTTCACTTTTATGCATTGCAGAAGGAAATGGCCACCCACCTCAGTGTTCTTGCCTGGAGAATCCCAGGGATTGGGGAGCCTGGCGGGCTCCCATCTATGGGGTTGGACAGAGTAAGACACGACTGATGAGACTTAGCAGCAGCAGCAGTACCATTTGATAATCCCCAGAATTCAGGTGTATAATTTCCACTTCTTCATTTGTATTGCAGTTTCCTTTCTCTCCGTCCTTCTCTCTTTCTGGGCCCTCACTTTAAGGAACAAGACTGTATATTACAAGTTGCCATTTGAAGATGCATCTGTGGTTTAGCATTAAGACCATGACAGAGGAGCTCTTGGGTCCTGACTCAATGAGTTCACACTCCTAGACCCCAGGGGGACACTGGCAGAGGTCTCCAGCTGAATCATGGTCAATTCCTGGTCCACAGATAGTGTGAGATAATAAATGTTTGTTGCTTAAGTCACTCAAGACTGGCTAATGTTGTCACACAGAATGGACCACTCACACAGCCATCAAGCATTCAGGCCCTGGCCCCTCCCTCCCCACTGTCCTCTACTATCTTCCCAAGTTCCCACCAGCCACAATACTTCCTCTGGCTTCATCTCTGGACAAACACATTCTGTGTATCCATACACTTGTGCATTCTTCTGCAATAATTATCCCCAGATGTGTGAATGGTTGTCACATTCTCATTACCCTTGTGGGGACAGACATGTCCTCTCAGTGAAGACACTCATGACCACATTGTGGCACATACTGTTTTTCAAAATAGAACTTGCTTCCTTCTGTGTTTCTCCACTTCCCCCTCCATACTGTGACCCTGGTGTTTCTTTTCATCACAGCCCCCACTGGATGCTCAGGACACAGCTGGTAATTGAATAGATAAGAGCCTCCCTTCCTCCACTGAGAAGCTTGGATTCTAATAGGAGGAGGTATAGGCCAGGTCAGGAGCAGGCGAATGTGTAGGAGTGCAAGGGATACTCTCCTCGCCACAGTACTGGACACATCACCCCTTTGGTGGGAACCACTCATACTACACACCAAGCATGGAAAGCACAGCACAAACCACATCTCTGAGAGACTTCAGGACACCAGCATTCCTTGGGCTTCAGGAGGGAATGTGACAGGATCCACAGGAAACAGGGGCTTTGAGAGGGACCTTGAAGAGGACCCTCCACCTCCTCTTGTCCACTTCAGCCGTGGAGTGTCTAATTCCCTTCAGAGGACTCCTCACCACAGCCAGTGCAGATGTTCTGATCTTGATTCCATATGAGGTCCAACAAGGTGCTCTTTGCCTCAGTCCAACAAAAAACAATGCATGTTTCTGTTACTGTTGCCACCCCAAGGCCCACCCCTCCCCTGACCCCACTCCCTCTGGTCCCTTCCTCTGATGTGTGTCAGTGTATGCTTGTGCACACACCCAGAGAATCTACTCCACATTGCCAAAATATCCTGGGGTCTGAGGACCTCTAATCCCATGGCAAAATATGTAGCACGGAGACAGCCCTAGCCTAGGAGATCCTAACTCTCCCTTCATCTGAAGACTCTGCCCCTGCCAAAGCTGATTAGTAGTAAAACACACATACACTAAATAAAACTTCACAGGCTAAAACGTATTGAAGGAAAATTTATAGAAGCAATATATAATTTTGGTACCTATTACCTGATACAGTTGTCCAAGTGGAAATTATTATTCTTAAAGAAATCTTACAAAGACAGGATCTAAAGTCATGAAATTATGATTAGGATAAGAAAACTTGACATTTATTTTTTTAAAAAAACTGATATCAAGGCAAACACTTTAAGGAAAAGTAAAATAAGGATATTCCAGCCAGGAGTCCTGAGGCTGACAAACGCCCCTCTCCGCCCCCACCGGCGCTGGAGCGAGTGCGCAGGCGTGAGTGGCTGCAGGTGCGAGTGCACAGGCGTGAGCAGGCACAGGTGCGAGGGCAGAGGCACACGGACGCCTGAGCTCCCAGGACCAGTCCTGAGGGAAGGAAAGTTGGAGACTGGGTCGGTCCCCACTGAGAAACGCCCCAGACCTGGGAGCAGCACAGACACAAGTAAGAGCAGCTCTACCTAGAGCCCCTCACCGCATGCCCCCGCCTGCCCAGCGGCCAGCGGCCCAGACTCTTCCAGCCTGGAGGAGCAAGAGCCTCTCTTGGTCCTCGGCTCAGGGGGTCGCCGCCACCGGCCGCAGGCTGAGGACGCCGGGCCTGGGCCCCAAGGCAGTCGTGGAGCGGTGGGTGTCCTGCGCGCTCACAACCCTCCCTGCTCTGTGCCCCTGGACCGACAGGGGCGGCCTCTGTTTCTGTGGGCGCCACCTGGACCCAGTCGCCTCAGGCTCACGTGTTCATGACAGGGAGCTGCAGCTGAAGAGCCCGATATTGGGACCGCGGGGTGCACGTCGGGCAGGGTGGGTCGGCAGGTGTGAAGAGGTCTCTGCTTCTGGGATGCGCGCGGGTAATGGGGGCACACAGCTCGGGGATCCTGTTCGCGGGCCGCCGGCAGCCGGTGTTCTGACGGGACACCGTGCTCTTTCCTAAAGCCTTCTGGAAGATCGGATACGAAGGTTAAAGTTCACTTTCAGCATTTTCAGGCTTTATTGAAGGTCGCTGACTCTAAGAGCGCTTCCTGGAGGGCAGTTTGTGACATACTAACATCTAAGCAAACTTTGAAATAAAACTATTCCCGCCTTATTGTTTTGGGGTATGGTGAACAGTTTTTCTTGATTATGTTAGAGTTTTTCAAGCCTAAAAACTTTTGGCGACTTTTGGAGAAGCTGCACTGCTCTTAAGTTAAATGGTGAAGGTTTTGTTGCTAAGTGGTATCCCAACTCTCGCGACCCCATGGACTGTAGACCTTCAGGCTCTTCTGTCCCTGGAATTATCCAGGCAGGAATACTTGAGTGAGTTGCCATTTGCTTCTCCAGGAGATCTTCTCGACCAAGGAATCAAACCCGAGTCTCTGGCATTGTAGGCAGATTCTTTACCAACTGAGCTACTAGGGAAGCTCCTAAGTTAAATGAGCATTTAAAAAATACTTCTTTGAGCAGTTACCATAGAAGCTCAAATATTTGAGAATTCAAGTTATAGTCATGGGCGTGGTTTCTTTGGTTTTTTGTTTGGTTTTGTGTCTTTGGTTATTTTTTGTTGGTTGGCTGGTTTTGGGATTTTTGGATTTCTTTGGGGTTGGGGGTTAGGGTAAAGTTTTCATTAGGAAGAGATGATATCCAAAGCAGGAGAATTGTTTATTTCATGGTATTCTGGTATGCAGTGTTGCAGTTTACAGTATCTGATCCTGGTTAAATCTTAGATTGGCTCCAGCAAATGGATATTTTTATTGAGAATAGTTTGGGTTTGTCCTGTGGGTTTTTTATGTGTGTGTGTGTGTGTGTGTGTGTGTGTTTTAATACAATCTCCTTGTTTAGCATGCTTCAAATCATAATAGATTGTAGTTAACACTGGTGGTTGGTGCAAGGAACAATGATTTGTAACACAGAAATGGGTTGTCTTTTTCCACAGAAATTTTTTCTTGAGTTAGTAAATTTCCATGTAAAACACTCAAGAATGACTTTTGCTATAGCAGTTTGGTCTCTGTAATGAGGAATAAAGCATATTATTTCACTGTTGAAGATAATGGCATATATTATAAAGATAGGAATCTGGTACATAAAAGGAATTCGAGATTTGAGTTTGGTGAATTAGTGTCCTCAATGAAACGGCTTGCCTCTTTGAAGAGAAGAAGAGCCATACCCACATGGTAATGACCAGGGTTATTTCCCTACACTGAACACCAAGAGGAAAGGGAGGAGACAGAGTGATTTTCAGAAGAATTGATGTTCATTTATCAACCATGTACCCTTGTTTCTTGCAGTTTGTTAATTCTCAGAGAAATTAAACACGTGGTTTCTAACCAGGATATTTGAATGGGAAAGGTCCTTTCAGTTCCCAGGCAAGTAACTGAATCCATTGTATAAGCGTTCATCTGCCTGTACCTTGGAAGTAACACTTCTCTAATGGATGACGTGGGCAGAATAGGAGGGTGGTGCAGCTTTTTGGGGCAAGTTTTTCAAAAGTTGGGGCAAAAGTGAATCACTTTCTTCAAACGAACAGACTCATTAGATAGGAACATTTGGACCTTAAGGTGTTTTGCAACATCATGTAGCTTGTTAGTAAAAAAATTCAGACCATAGAAAAATCCACATGGTCAAATGCTTATTGAATGAAAAGAAATGCAAGAAAAAGAACCTTCTGAAGATTTTTAATATCTAGTATTTGACCCAGATCAGTTTACTGAGTACAAATAAAAGTCAGTAAATAATCTTCCAGAGAGAGAATTTAGTCATTCAGCTGTGATGTGGACAAGAAACCTGCTATTTATTCAATAAAAATTAATCCCAACTAAAACACTTTGTTAATTAGAGATAAATATGGATAAACTACAAGTAGTTTACTATGCTGTTTCTTCAAAGCTGGATCAAGGAATTAAAAGTTACTGAAGTTTTCTCTGCAGAGTACTTTCTCAACATTATTTTTCAAATATTCTAATTCTGATTCCAGTGTGTATGAATCTCAGAGTAAAAACGGTTGAGGAATTGATATTATGGAGATGAAATGGCTGATTCAGAAGAGCAGGGTTAAATTGGAGGGTAAAACTTTCAGTAATACAAATTGATGTATGTCATTTTTAATGTACTAGAATGAGGACAATTTAAGTTGATCATATAACTAGCATAATTATGTGTATAATGGTTTACGCTGAATTACCACGCAACTCCCCAAATTTCCGCAGTACAACATTATGGTTCCCACATCACATCATTGGGTGGGTATTCACTTTGGGGAGACTGCATTCCTTCAGATGGTCGTTCAGGAATTCAGACTCCTCCCATGCTATACTGTGCCCATTCTCTTAGACCTCATCCCCTTCTGTATCCATCAGCAGAAGGAGGCAAGAATATGGAGAAATGCATATGGAACTTTATGATGAGCCAGCTCTGGAAGGATACAGGCCAGTTTTTCTGCTGCTATTTTGGCCAAAATTTATTTCTGTGGCCACAAAAGCGACTGAGAAGTCTTCCAACTGTTCTCCCCAGGAAGGGAGAATAATTAAAATTGTCAGCAACTGTGAATAATTCATTTTGATTTAGTTAGTTTTCAAATCTTTTTTGGCTGTTTGACATACACCTAGTGCTGAGCTAAGTGTGACCTGAGAATTGATTCAGCAGCATCTTGATCTTGAAGGAGTTCTGAATCCTCAGGAGAGAAGACAGAGTATGAAGTTTCTACCATCCTAGGAGAAAGGGCTTAAGAGAACTTGCTTTGAAAGTTCATGGAATGATTCTAGATTTGAAAGCTGCCTAGAAATGATAGGATTTGGACTCCACTTTCAGAGATGATCAAGATATGATTGCGAAGGAATCTGGCATCAGGAGCTTTAGAAACAGGTCCTGCGATACAGGGTATCATAAAGAATATTATGTGGTCATTTAACTTGCTAAGGTGTGCCGGATGCTTTGTGACCCCATGGACTGCAACACATCAGGATACTCTGTATTCCACTACCTCCTGGAGTTTGAACAAATATATGTCCATTGAGTCGGTGATGGTATCTAACTATCTCATCCTCTGCTGCCCCCATCTCCTTTTGATTCCAGTCCTTCCCAGGATCACAGTCTTTTCCAATGGCTTTTCATATCAAATGGCCAAAATATTGGAGTATCAGCATCAGTCTTTCCAGTGAATATTCAGGGTTACTTTCCTTTCGGTTTGAATGGTTGGATCTCCTTGCAGTCCAAGGGATTCTCAAGAGTCTTCTCAAGCACCACAGTTCAAAAGCATCAGTTCTTTGGCACTCAGCTTTCTTTACAGTGCAACTCTCACATCCGTATATGACTTCTGGAAAACCATAGTTTGACTATATATACCTTTGTTGGCAAATTGATGTCTCTGATCTTTAATAGGCTGTCTAGGTTTGTCAGAACTTTCCTAGCAAGGCATAAGTGTCTTTTAATTTCCTGACTGCTCTCACCATCTGCAGTGCTTTTGGAGCTCAAGAAAAGAAAATCTGTCACTGCTTCCACTTTTCTCCCTTCTATTTGCCATGAAGTAATGAGGCCAGATGCCATAATCTTCGTTTTTTGAATGTTGATTTTCAAGCCAGCTTTTTCACTATCCTTTTTACCCATATCAAGAGGCTCTTTAGTTCCTCTTCACTTTCTGCCATTAGAGTGGTATCAGCTGTATTACTGAGGTTGTTGACATTTTCCCAGCAATCTTGCTTACAGCTTGTGATTCACCCAGACTGGAATTTCACATGATGTACTCTGCATGGAAGTTAAATAAGCAGGGTGACAATATACAGCTTTGTCATATTCCTTTCCCAATTTGGAACCAGTCCCTTCTTCCATGTTTGATTCTAGCTGTTGTTTCTTGACCCACATACAGGTTTCTCAGGAGTCAGGTAAGGTGGTCTGATACTCTCATCTCTTTCAGAGTTTTCCACAGTTTTTGTGATCCACAGAGTCAAAGGCTTTAGCATAGTCAGTGAAGCAGTAGTAGATGTTTTCCTGAAACTCCCTTGCTTTTTCTATGATCCAATGATGTTGAGAATTTGATCTCTGGTTCTTCTGCCTCTTCAACACCCAGCTTGTACATCTGGAAGTTCCCAGTTCATGTACTGTTGAAGCATGACTTGAAGGATATTGAATATAATCTTAGAGGAGCGAGTACAAGTTCACAGTATTTTGAACATTCTTTCCCATTGCCCTTGTTTTGAATTGAAATGAACACTGACATTTTCCAATATATATGATATCACCCATACTGTTTCATGAAAACAAAACAACTATACCTGGCATCTCACCCACACTTTGACATCACAGCCACTGCATCTGTGTGGTTACACCCACTCTATCAGTGCCTTCACAACAATTATGGAAGTCTTCACACTTGGCACACATATGACATCATACACACCCTACGTCACATCAAATTCAGACTTTATGAAATCAATTCCCAGTATTTATGACATCACAAACACTGCATTCATGACATCAGATCTCCTATATGTGACTTCATATCCACGGTTTATGACATCTCATCCCCGATACCTGTGACACCACAGCCACTATATCGGTAACATAACACCAACTATGTTTGTGAATACATATCAACTATATTTGACATGAAACACACTGTGGTAAGAAAATACAACCTCTATATATGACATCACACTCTTCATGTATGTGTCTGTGTGGTCACACGCACTGTATCGATGATATAAAACACACTCTATTTATGACATCACATCTACTGTGTATATGGCACAATATGCACTGTATATGACATCTAACCCACGATTTATGACATCACAACACTCTACTCATGACATCAAATCTACTATATCTCACCTGACACCGATTATATCTGACAGCACATCCACTGTATCTCTGTCATCACACCCAGATTATCGATCATACAACCCCCATTGTATGTATGATAATACAGCTACAACATGTATGACATTATATGAACTAAATATGACATCACATCCACTCTTTATGATATCACACCATGCTATGACATCACAGCCACTGTATTCATGTCATCTCACCCAGGATACCTGTCTTCGCATCCACTGTAGCTGGACAATTACTTATAGTGTACTGATTATACCACACCTACTATATGTATGACATGAAACCCACTATATATATGACATCACAGGAATTCTATATGACATCACCCTCACTTTTTATGATGTAACAATACTGTATTTGTGATGTCACATCCACTCTATTCATGACAGCACACCCAATCTATATGACATCACATACTCTATACTTGTGAATCACAGCCACTGTATCTATGACAAGACACCTCCTATGTTTATGACATCATACTCAGTGTATATGACATCTCACATAGTGTATGAATGACAATACAACCATGGTATCTGACATCACAATCACAGTATCTGTGTAATCACACCCACTTGATTGATGATATCACACCCTATGTATATGTGAAATCACACTGTCAGCCCAGCTCCATCCCCTGTCTACTTTAGTGTCTTGTGTCACAGAGTCTTGGTCTCCTTGGCCCAAGCTGAGACCCCTCTTATTAGGTTTGCTTTGGAAATTAGAAACCCTGAGATCGTAGGAAATTGTTGCCTATTCCTCCTGAAAAGGGCAGGTTTCTTCTGGCCTACCAGAGTGAGCACTGTGATACACTCACCCATGCACACTCACACTGACATTTATAAGGACTGAGGGTTGAGATCAGAAGAGGGACAGATATGAGGAAGGTAATAAAAATAATATACAGGGGTTGGAGGTAGTGCCTGCCTGAGACATGGACTCCCATATTTTCCAGGTCTTGTCCATCCAGTGTCTGAGGACATCCCTAGAAGTCCATGTGGGCATTAGTCTCAGTGTGCAGGTTGGGTCACTGACAGTCTGAGAGGCCGGGACTAATCCAGGTTGGAGAACAGGTGGGAAACGGGAGGTGAGTCTGGGCCCAGGTCTGTCAAATCAGAGCTGCACACACAGCCTGCCCAGGAGCTGGGTGGAGGGCTGTATGGTACCACTGTGTGAGGCCCGGGGCTTCATGGATGAGGGATGAGCACTCATGATCCCATGGGCTATGTGCAGGGGTGTTAGCTGTCAATCCAAGGAAGGGTCCCTTGGGTGGTGAAGTCACTTTCTTGATGGCAGACCCTAACAGAAATCTGAACCCTGTAACCAGGCACCCACCCTCTAGCAACAGTGCCACAGCCAGTTGGGGCTTACTTGGCTGGAGAGTTTTCATCCAGAAATATGTTCTCCAGCAGTGTGTCGACTGGCCAGGGTTTCTGCTTCAGGAAACCCTGGAGGGAGAAGTTTTTCAGATGTTTCAGTCGGTACAGTGCTCAACCTGGACGCCTCTGATCCTTTACCAGGAGGGCACCTAAGGTAATCCCAGTCAAACTAGAGCTGGCCACACCAGGCCTTGCCGCCACTGTAGCCCTTCTTGGGCAACGCCAGCTGTCCTCCTCTCCATGTGCAGGGAAGTGGGACTTGAGGGGAGGTACTGCCTCTGAGCAGGAGCATGTTGGTGGGCACGTTGTGACCTGTGGTCCTGACATGGTCACACCTGAGGATGGGCTGGCAGTGGGGAAGCAGGATCCCTGAGGTGCTCTGCTCTGTGCCAGTGTGTATCGATGACTGTCAGATGGACAGGCGTCTGCGTCCTTGGTGGAAGTCTGTGCAGAGAGTGGTGGGCTTGTGTGTGGAGGGGGGCTGTCTTAGGTCTGAGAACCACCATAGGCAGCTGACTGGTGCCCTGAGACTTTCTGCCTGGCTCCCAGGCACTGTGTTCACAGGACTCTTCAAGGGACTGCAGACAGGCTCCCATCCATAGAGCCCCCTTCTCCATTTCCCCACACAAGAACCAGGATTCCCCTCCAGCAACAGAGCCCAGGGCAGGCACATGCTCAGGTCACAGAGGCACCGTGACCCTCCCCTGGGTCCCTCCTAGAGTCCTGCTTCCAAAGGAACCTGGGCCCCATCGCCTCTCCCACCTGCCCTCAAGGTGCAGGCCCTAAGTTGTCCAGATGCAAAACCACTGTTTATTTACATGTGGGTATCTCAGAAAGAGGTTGTGATAGGATTTCCCTTCATGTTCCCCAAGGAACCTTTCTGCATTTTTCTACAGTTAATGCTGTATTAACTTCATCCCCAGGTACCCATATTGGCCTGAGAACCGTGATGCCTCTCACCCCAGGATCAGTCCCTTTCACCCCAGTTCTCATCCCCAGAATGGGATGTTTTGGTCGCCACAACAGGGACCATAAAATTAACACACGGAGAGCTCTCCAATAAAAACCTTCCCGAGTTGCTAACACATGAAACCATCCCCAAGTGCCAGTTAACTTGTGATGCCAGGACATTTATTCTGCAGAAGGCATTCCTTCCACTCCTCCTAACGTGAGTCCAGGGGACTCAGTCTGAGCTCCAGCCCCTGCTTTCCTGGTGTCTGTCGTGCTGCCTCTCTCTTGTATGTCTGCTGTGTTATACCCCAGAGTGAAAATGTCTCCGACAAGGGACATGAGACATGCATGATGTGAAGTTTCCAAACACATAGGCTACAGATACAGAAACAGATACCTGTTTCCTGAGCAGCAACCCCCTCCTACCTCCCCACATTCCTGGGCACCAGCAGGGCTTTTGCCAGCTATCTTGAATAAGAATCCCTTAGAAGAAATGAAGTATCTCTCATAGTCAACAGAAGAGTCCAAAATGCAGTACTTGGATGCAGTTTCCAAAATGACAGAATGATCTCTCTTCATTTCCAAGGCAAACCATTCAATATCACAGTAATGCATGTCTATGCCCCAACCACTAATGGTGGAGAAGCTCAAGTTGAATGGTTCTATGAAGAGATACAAGACCTTATAGAGGTAATACCAAGAAAAAGATATCCTTTTCATCACAGGGGACGGGAATGCAAAAGTAGGAAGTCAGGAGACACCTGGAGTAACAGGCAAGTTTGGCCTTGGAATATAAAATGAAGCTGGGCAAAGGCTAACAAGAGTTTTGCCAAGAGAACACACTGGTCATAGCAAACACCCATTTCTAACAACATAAGAGATGACTCTACACAGCGACATCACCAGATGGTGAATACCAAAATCAGATTGATTATATTATTTGTAGCCAGTGATGCAGAAGCTCTGTACTGTAAGCAAAACAAGACTGGGAGCTGACTGTGGCTCAGAACATGAACTGTTTATTGTAAAATTCAGACTTAAATTGAACGAAGTAGGTAAAACCATTACAAAATACAGGTAAGACCTAATCAAATCCCTTAGGATTATAGAGTGCAGGTGACATATTCAAGAGATTGGATCCAATAGACAGAGTGCCTGGAAAACTATGAACAGTGGTTCATAAAAATTGTACAGGAGACCATTCTCAAACAATCCCCAAGAAAAAGAAATGCAAAAAGCAAAATGTTTTTCTGAAGAGGCCTTACAAAATAGCTGAGAAAAGAAGAGAAGCTGAAGTCAAAGGAGAAAAGGAAAGATAAAATCATCTGAATGTAGAGTTCCAAAGAATAGCAAGGAGAGATAAGAAAACCTTCCTCAGTGATCAATGTAAAGAAATAGATGAAAGCAATAGAATAGGAAAGACTAGAGATCTCTTCAAGAAAATTAGAGATACCAAGGGAAAAATAAACTTGGGCACAATAAATGACAGAAACTGTGTGGATCTAACAGAAGCAGAAGATATTAAGAAGAAGTGGCAAGAATACACATAAGAAATATGCAAAAAATCTTAGTGACCCAGATAACCACGATGGTGTTATCACACCTACAGCCAGACATCTCAGAGTGCAAAGTCAAGTGTTCCTTAGGAAGCATTACTATGAACAAAGCTAGTGGATCTAATGGATTTTCAGCTGAGCAATATCATATCATAAAAGG
Organism: Hydropotes inermis; assembly: GCA_020226075.1. Taxonomy (NCBI): domain Eukaryota; kingdom Metazoa; phylum Chordata; class Mammalia; order Artiodactyla; family Cervidae; genus Hydropotes; species Hydropotes inermis. Next base: position 863,156 of record CM035286.1, on the reverse strand, counting down.
TGAATGCTGTTAAAGTGTTGCACTCAATATACCAGCAAAGTAGGAAAACTCAGCAGTGTTCATAAAGGTCTTTTTTCATTCCCATCCCAAAGAACAACAATGTCAAAGAATGTTCAAACTACTCAAAGGTTGTTGCTGAATGATAAGACGCTGGGATTCTTGGACTTAGGAGGAGAAGAATTCAATCCGGGGCCAGAGACGAGGTTGGATCACTCAGAGGTTTTGTGTAATCAAGTTTTATTAAAGTATAAAGGAGATAGAGAAGGCTTCTGACATAGGCATCATACGGTGGCAAAAGAGTGCCCCCCTCCAATCTTTAGCTGTATGTTATATAGTCACTGACAGTCTGTTAATGTAAAGAAAGGAATACCATAAAATTTAGAATGGCACCAGATAATTCATCCCCGGCCATAAAACGATTGACTTGAATCTTGTAGAAGGGCAGAATACCAAGAAATAATTTGGTTTACATAGATTAGGGGAACAGTACCTGAGTAAGTATGTTAGGCCATCTGAAGGAACCGACTTGAAGATAGAGTCTGGGGTACATTAACATAGCTTAAGACAATATTTCCATATGAAAAACAAATGGATTTTTTAACTGAAGGTTTGAGAGTAGTTAGCTTTTGGTCAGACCAGGTGTCATGGCAACACAGCATTTTAAGAGAAACCTCCTTTTAAATTTGTATACAGAAGGAAAAACATATCTCTGGTTTGTTTCTTCCTGCTGCTTAAGAGAGATAAAAGTGTGTGGCACTTGCAGCCTCTTCAATCCGTTTGGAGACCCCTGGCCTTCCTGCCTGTTACCCTCTTACTACCACACAATTGCACTCATTTCACATGTTAGCAAAGCAATGCTCAAAATTCGCCAAACTAGGCTTCAACAGTACATGAACTGACAACTTTCAGATGTTCAAGCTGGATTTAGAAAAGGCAGAGGAATCAGAGATCAAATTGCCAGTATTCATTGGAGATCATAGAAAAAGCAAGAGAATTCCAGAAAAAAATTCTACTTCACTGAGTACGCTAAAGTCTTTGACTATGTGGATCACAACAAACTGTGGGAAATTATTAAAGAGATGGGAATACCGGACTGGCTTACCTGCCTCCTGAGATCCCTGTATGCAGGTCAGAAAGCAACAGTTAGAACTGGACATGGAAGAATTGACTGGTTCCAAAATAGGAAAGGAGTACCTTAAGACTGTATATTGTCACCCTGCTTTTTTAACTTATATGCATGTACATCATGCAAAATGTGGGGCTGGATGAAGCAAAAGCTGGAATCATGGTTGCTGGGAGAAATACCAATAACATCAGATATGCAGACAACACCACCCTCATGGCAGAAAGCTAAGAGGAACTAGAGAGCCCCTTGATGAAGGGGAAAGAGAAGAGTGAAAAAGCTGGCTTAAATCTCATCATTCAAAAAGTAAGATAATGGCCTCTGGTCCCATTACTTCATGGCAAATAATTGAGGAAACAATGGAAACAGTGACAGGCTTTATTTTTTTGGGCTCCAAAATCACTGCAGATGGTGACTGCAGCCATGAAGTTAAAAGACACTTGCTCCTTGGGAGAAAAGCTATAACAAACCTACACAGCATATACAAAGCGAAAAAGCTATGACAAACCTATACAGCATATAAAAAGCTGAGACATTATTTTCCCAACAAAAATCCATATAGTCAAAGCTATGGTTTTTCCAGTAGTTATGGACGGATGTGAGAGTTGGATCATAAAGAAGGCTGAGTGCTGAATAATTGATGCTTTTGAACTGTGGTGTTGGAGAAGACTATTGAGAGTTCCTTGGACTGCAAGGAGAGCAAAGAAGTCAATCCTAAAGGAAATCAGTCTAGAATATTCATTGGAAGGACTGATACTGAAGCTGAATCTCCAATAGTTTGGCCCCTGTTGGGAATAGCTGACACATTGGAAAATATTCTGATGCAAACAAAGAACCAGCTCATTTGGAAAGACTCTGATGCTGCAAAGATTGAAGGCAAGCCGAGAAGGGGACAACAGACACGAGATGGTTGGATGGCTTCACTGACTCCAAGAACATGAGTTTGAGCAAACTCCAGGAGATGGTGAAGCACAGGAAAGCAAGTGTACTGCCACCCACAGGGTTGCAAAATATCAGACTAAGTGACTGAACATCAAAAACAAAGCAGGTGCTGCACCTTCTTCACAAGGTGAGAACTTCCCTCCACCTATGTCACACTGCGGAGTTGGCCCCATTCAAGTTGGAGTCACAGGAATATCTCTCCACCTCTCTAAGCCCCAGTTGGTCCCTCTGCACACAAGGACAACGGTACAACCAGCCCTCAGGATGAATGTGGGGACTAAGTTGGTCCTTCCTGGAAAGTTAGAAAGTGCTTTCTGGAGACCTGGCCCCATGGAAAAGTCTGCTGGAGGGGCTGTGATTGAACTTAGTCATTATGTTCCTCCTCCCCTCAAGGAAGTCTCTGTCTCAGTTGTCTCTGTCCTTTGACCTTTGGCCAAATTGATTCCCATTTGCAAGTTGAGTTGTGAGAGGTGCCCTGTCCTGGGTGAGTGAGAGCAGGGGTCCCTGGGAGTAATCAGTAGTGCCTCAGGCATTCAGATGTGGCTGGTTGGACTAATTCATTCTTGAAATATACAGGAAGGCCCACAAGGTGCAGGCACTTTTCTAGGAACAGCCATCATGTAATACATTGTGTAGACAACAGTCCTGCCCTCCAGGGCTTCAGTTTTCCCGGGGCTCACACGGGCACACTGGCCATCACATCTGGGCGTGTCTCCCGTGCTGTCCATGTGACACCTTCCTGGCATCCTCTAGGTGTGGATGCACCCTCTTTTACTCTGATGAGTACAGTGGACTCCTGCACCAGCTGAAAGTGTGAGTGGGACTTTGATTCAAGAGGGAGGGACTCAGTTTTCCAAAGAACCACCAAGTGAGGAGAACTGGCCTCTGAACGGGCAGGAGAAGAAGGCAAAAATTCCCAGACCCCACAGGGCTGCCCGGGTGCTCAGTGTGGAAGGAAGGCCAGGTCTCTAACTCTTCTGTCCACCTGACTCCCCCCAGGCCCATGTCCACCATCCTGGGCACCTAGCTGTACCATTAACCTGAGGGTTTCCACCAGCCCCCAGAGTTTCCCTGCCTGAGGATGCAACTGGCTTAAACAGAGCTCAGCATGACTGACTCAGACCTGGAGCACCAAACCCTACATTTCCTGGCTCAGCTGGAGACCCTGGAGCCCAGTGAGGCAGAGGGCGATGTGATTGGAGCAAATGAGGATGGGAGGGAGCTGAACCACACAGAGCAGAACCTTCCGACGCTGCATCTGGGCCAGGAGCAATGAGGAAACTCAGAACGCTATTGCCCAGGACTGCAGCCTGGGAAGACTTTCTGGGGCTGGCATCTTTGAGAGATCATTGAGTGGCAGTGAGAATCTTTCTTTTCTGTTCTTGGGAGACACTTGGAAAAGCAGTCCTATTGATGTTTTCTCTCCTTGGAACTACAGCACCAGCTCCAGAACAAGCTCTGGAAACATCTCCAGACCTGGAGCCAACTACACCTCTACTGCCCACCAGAGCTCCAGAGTTAAAGCAAGTCTATTTTGGGTATTTCTTATAATTTATACTAAATTGTTTATGATATAAAGTTCACTTAAAATTTAATAGTTTGATTATCTTAGAAGATTCTTGTAAATTACAATAAGTTCATTCACAATGATACATAAACCTACTAAATGTCTCTTTGACAACATTTTTACTCTTTTCATTGCTAAATAATATTCCATTTAGGAACCAGCACAATTGGCTTTCATCTGTTGATGGACATTACAGTTTTCACCTTTGGACTCTGCTGAACAGTGGTGCTCTGAATACTTGTGTACAGGCATGTGAATATGTGTATTCACATGCTTTTAGGTATTGATGTAGGAGGGGAATTTGGGGATCGACTGAAAACTATACGCTTGTCCTTTTGAGAAACTGCTGAAGTGTTATATACAGTGGTTGTAACCATTTGACAAAGAAGGCACTGGTGACCGACACCAGTATTCTTGCCAGGAAAACCCCATGGACGGAGTAGCCTGGTAGTCTGCAGCCCATGTGGTCGCTGAGAGTCAGACACGACTGAGCGACTTAGCAGCATCAACAGCAGTATCATTTGACAATCCCCAGAGCTTAGGTGTATAATTTCCACTTTTTCATTAGTATTGCAGTTTCCTCTCTCTCTGTTCTTCTCTCTTTCTGGTCCCTCACTCTAAGAAACAAGCCTGTATATTACAAGTTGCCATATGAAGAGGCATCTGTGGTTTAGCATTGACACCATGACAGAGGAGCTCTTGGGTCCTGACTCAATGAGTTCAAACGCCTAGACCCCAAGGAGACACTGGCAGAGGCCTCCAGGTGAATCATGGTCAATTCCTGTTCCACAGATAGTGTGAGATAATAAAGGTTGCTTAATTCACTCAAGATTGTCTAATGTTGTCACACAGAATGGACCACTCAAACAGCCATCAAGCATTCAGTCCCTGGCCCCTCCCTCCCCACTGTCCCCTACAGTCCTCCAAATCTCCCACCAGCCACACTAATTCCTCTGGCTTCATCTCTGGACAAACACATTCTGTGTATCCATACACTTGTGCCTTCTTCTAGGATAATTATCCCAAGATGTGTGAATGGCTGGCACCTTCTCATCACCCTGCTGGATATAGACATGTCCCCTCAGTGCAGCCCCTCATGACCACATTGTGGCACCTACTGTTTTCAACATAGAACTTGCTTCCTTCTGTGTTTCTCCACTTCCCCCTCCAGACTGTGACCCTGGTGCTTCTTTTCATCACAGCCCCCACTGAATGCTCAGGGCACAGCTGGTAATTGAAAAGATAAGAGCCCCCCTTCCTCCACTGAGAAGCTTGGATTCTAATAGGAGGAGGTATAGGCCAGGTCAGGAGCAGGCGAATGAGTAGGAGTGCAAGGGACACTCTCCTCACCACAGTACTGGACACATCACCCCTTTGGTGGGAACCACTCATACTACACACCAAGCAGGGAAAGCACAGCACAAACCACACCTCTGAGAGACTTCAGGTCACCAGCATTCCTTGGGCCCCAGGAGGGAATGTGACAGGATCCACAGGAACCAGGGGCTTTGAGAGGGACCATGAAGAGGACCCTCCACCTCCTCTTGTCCACTTCAGCCGTGGAGTGTCTAATTCCCTTCAGAGGACTCCTCACCACAGCCAGTGCAGATGTTCTGATCTTGATTCCATATGAGGTCCAACAAGGTGCTCTTTGCCTCAGTCCAAAGAAAAACAATGCATGTTTCTTTCAAGGTTGCCACCCCAATGTCCACCCCTTCCCTGACCCCACTCCCTATGGCCCCTACCTCTGATGTGTGTCAGTGTATGCTTGTGCAAACACCCAGAGAATCTACTCCACATTGTCAAAATATCCTGGGGTCTTAGGACTTCTAATCCCACGGCAAAATATGTGGCAGGGAGACAGCCCTAGCCTAGGAGATCCTTACTTTCCCTTCATCTGAAGACTCCCCGTGCCAAGGCTGATTAGTAGTAAAACACACACACACTAAATAAAACTTCACAGGCTAAAACGTATTGACTGAAAATTTATAGAAGCAATATATAATTTTGGTACCTATTACCTGACTCAGTTGACCAAGTAGAAATTATTATTCTTAAAGAAATCTTACAAAGACAGAATCTACAGTCATGAAATTATGATTAGGATAAGAAAACTTGACATTTATTTTTTTTTTTAAAAAACTGCTATCAAGTCAAACACTTTAAGGAAATGTAAAATAAGGATATTCCACCCAGGAGTCCTGAGGCTGACAAATGCTCCTCCCCGCCCCACCGGCCCTGGAGCGAGTGCGCAGGAGTGAGTGGCTTCAGGTGCCTGTTTCCAGGCGTGAGCGGCTGCAGGTGCGAGTTCCAAGGCGTGAGTGGCTGCAGGTGCGAGGGTGGAGGCACACTGATGCCTGAGCTCCCAGGAGCGGTCCTGAGAGAAGGGAAGTTGGAGACTGGGTCGGTCCCCACTGCGAAACGCCACAGACTTGGGAGCAGCGCAGACACAAGTAAATGCAGCTCTACCTAGAGCCCCTCACCGCATGCCCCTGCCTGCCAAGTGTCCAGCAGCCCGGACTCTTCCAGCCTCGAGGAGCACGAGCCTCTCTTGGTCCTCGGCTCAGGGGTCGCTCCCACCGGCCACAGGCTGAGGACGCCGGACTGGGGCCCCAAGGCGGTCCTGGAGCAGTGGGCGCCCCGCGCACTCACACCCCTCCCTGCTCGGCGCCCCTTTACCGACAGGGGCGGCCTCTGTTTCTGTGGGCGCCACCTGGACCCAATCGCCATGGGCTCGCGTGTTCGTGACAAGGAGGTGCAGCTGAGGAGCCCGATATTGGGGCCGCGGGGTGCACGTCGGGCAGGGTGGGTCGGCAGGTGTGAAGAGGTCTCTGCTCCTGGGATGCGCGAGGGTAATGGGGGCACACAGCGCGGGGATCCTGTTCGCGGGCCGCCGGCAGCGGGTGTTCTGACGGGACTCCGTGCTCTTTCCTAAAGCCTTCTGGAGGATCGGATACAAAGGGTAAAGTTCACTTTCAGCGTTTTCAGGCTTTATTGAGGATCTCTGACTCTAAGAGCGCTTCCTGGAGGGCAGTTTGTGACATACTGACATCTAAGCAAACTTTGAAATAAAACTATTCCCGCCTTATTGTTTTGGGGTATGGTGAACAGTTTTTCTTGATTACGTTAGAGTTTTTCAAGCCTAACAACTTTTGGCGACTTTTGGAGAAGCTGCACTGCTCTTAAGTTAAATGGTGAAGGTTTTGTTGCTCAGTGGTGTCCCAACTCTCGCGACCCCATGGACCGTAGACCTTCAGGCTCCTCTGTCCCTGGAATTATCCAGGCAGGAATACTTGAGTGGGTTGCCATTTGCTTCTCCAGGAGATCTCGACCCAGGATTCGAACCCGAGTCTCTGGCATTGTAGGCAGATTCTTTACCAACTGAGATACTAGGGAAGCTCCTAAGTTAAATGAGCATTTAAAAATTACTTCTTTGAGCAGTTACCATAGACGCTCAATTATTTGAGAATTCTAGTTATAGTCATGGGCGTTGTTTCTTTGGTTTTTTGTTTGGTTTTGGGTTTTGGTTATTTTTTGTTGGTTGGCTGGTTTTGGGATTTTTGGATTTCTTTGGGGTTTGGGGTCAGGTTAAAGTTTTCATTAGGAAGAAATGATATCCAAAGCAGGAGAAATGTTTATTTCATGGTATTCTGGTATGCAGTGTTGCAGTTTACAGTATCTGATCCTGGTTAAATCTTAGATTGGCTCCAGCAAATGGATATTTTTATTGAGAATAGTTTGGGTTTGTCCTGTGGGTGTTTTATGTGTGTGTGTGTGTGTGTGTGTGTGTGTGTGTTTTAATAAAATCTCCTTGTTTAGCATGCTTCAAATCATAATAGATTGTAGTTTACACTGGTGGTTGGTGCGAAGAACAATTCTTTGAAACACAGAGATGGGTTGTCTTTTTCCACAGAAATTTTTTCTTGAGTTAGTAAATTTCCATGTAAAACTCTCAGGAGTGACTTTTGCTATAGCAGTCTCTGTAATGAGGAATAAAGCATATCATTTCACTGTTGAAGATAATGGCATATATTATAAAGATAGGAATCTGGTACTTAAAAGGAATTCGAGCTTTGAGTTTGGTGAATTAGTGTCCTCAATGAAACGGCTTGCCTCTTTGAAGAGAAGAAGAGCCATACCCACATGGTGATGACCAGGGTTATTTCCCTACACTGAACACCAAGAGGAAGGGGAGGAGACAGAGTGATTTTCAGAAGAATTGATGTTCATTTATCAACCACGTACCCTTGTTTCTTGCTGTTTGTTAATTCCCAGAGAAATTAAACACGTGGTTCCTAACCAGGATATTTGAATGGGAAAGGTCCTTTCAGTTCCCAGGCAAGTAACTGAATCCATTGCATCAGCGTTCATCTGCCTGTACCTTGGAAGTTACACTTCTCTAATGGATGAAGTGGGCAGAATAGGAGGGTGGTGGAGGTTTTTGGGGCAAGTTTTCCAAAAGTTGGAACAAAAGTGAATCACTTTCTTCAAAGGAACAGACTCTTTAGATAGGAGCATTTGGACCTTAAGGTGTTTTGCAACATCATGTAGCTTGTTAGTAAAAATAATCCAGACCATAGAAAAATCCACATGGTCAAATGCTTATTGAATGAAAAGTAATGAAAGCAAAAGAACCTTCTGAAGATTTTTAATATCTGCCATTTGACCCAGATCAGTTGACTGAGTACAAATAAAAGTCAGTAAAGAAAACTTCCAGAGAGAGAATTTAGTCATTCAGCTGTGATGGGGACAGGAAACCTGCTATTTATTTATTAAAACTTAATCCCAACTAAAACACCTTTGTTAATTTGAGATAAATATGGATAAACTACAAGTTGTTAACTATGCTGTGTTTTCAAAGCAGGATCAAGGAATTAAAAGTTACTGAAGTTTTCTCTGCAAAGTACTTTCTCAAAATTATGTTTCAAATATTCTAATTCTGATTGCAGTGTGTATGAATCTCAGAGTAAAAACTGTTAAGGAATTGATATTATTTGAGGTGAAATTGCTGATTCAGAAGAGCAGGGTTAAATTGGAGGGTAAAACTGTCAGTAATACATATTGATGTATGTCATTTTTAAAGTATTAGATTGAGGGCAATTTAAGTTGATCATATAATTAGCATAATTGTGTGTATAATGGTTTATGCTCAATTAGCACACAACTCCACAAATTTCAGCAGTACAACATTATGGTTCCCACATCATATCACTGGGTGGGTAATCACTTTGGGGAGACTGCATTCCTTCAGATAGTCATTCAGGAACCCAGACTCCTCCCATTCTATACTGTGTCCATTCCCGTAGACCTCATCCCCATCTGCATCCAACAGCAGAAGGAGGTAAGAATTTGGAGAAATGCATATGGAAGTTTATGATGAGCCAGCTCTGGAAGATACAGGCCAAATTCTCTGCTGCTCTTTTGGACACAATTCATTTCTGTGGCCACAAAAGCGACTGGGAAGTCTTCCAACTGTTCTCCCCAGGAAGGGAGAACAATTAAAATTGTCAGCAACCGTGAATAATTCATTTTGATTTAATTATTTTTCAAATCTTTTTTGGCTGTTTGCCATACACCTAGTTCTGAGCTAAGTGTGACCTGAGAATTTATTGAGCAGCATCTTGATCTTGGAGGAGTTCTGAATCCTCAGGTGAGAAGACAGTGTATGAAGTGTCTGCAATCCTAGGAGAAAGGGATTAAGAGAACTTTCTTTGAAAGTTCGGGGAATGATTCTAGATTTGAAAGCTGCCTAGAAATGATAGGATTTGGACTCTACTTTCAGAGATGATCAAGATATGATTGTGAAGGAAACTGGCATCAGGAGCTGTAGAAACAGGTCCTGAGATACAGGGTATCATAAAGAATATTATGTGGTCATTTTAACTTCCTAAGTTGTGCCAGACTCTTTGTGACCCCATGGACTGCAACACATCAGGATCCTCTGTATTCCACTACCTCCTGGAGTTTGCTCAAATATATGTCCATTGAGTCGGTGATGGTATCTATCTCATCCTCTGCTTCCCCCATCTCCTTTTGATTCCAGTCTTTCCCAGGATCACAATCTTTTCCAATGGCTTTTCATATCAGATGGCCAAAATATTGGAGTATCAGCATCAGTCTTTCCAATGAATATTCAGGGTTACTTTCCTTTCGGTTTGAATGGTTGGATCGCCTTGCAGTCCAAGGGATTCTCAAGAGTCTTCTCCAGCACCACAGTTCAAAAGCATCAGTTCTTTGGCACTCAGCTTTCTTTACAGTGCAACTCTCACATCCGTATATGAGTACTGGAAAACCATAGTTTTGACTATATATACCTTTGTTGGCAAATTGATGTCTCTGCTCTTTAATAGGCTGTCTAGGTTTGTCAGAGCTTTCCTAGCAAGGCATAAGTGTCTTTTAATTTCCTGACTGCTCTCACCATCTGCAGTGCTTTTGGAGCTCAAGAAAAGAAAATCTGTTACTGCTTCCACTTTTCCCCCTTCTATTTGCCGTGAACTAATGAGGCCAGTTGCCATAATCTTTGTTTTTTGAATGTTGAGTTTCAAGCCAGCTTTTTCATTCTCCTTTTTACCCATATCAAGAGGCTCTTTAGTTCTTCTTCACTTTCTGTCTTTAGAGTGGTATCAGCTGTATTTCTGAGGTTGTTGTCATTTTCCCAGCAATCTTGCTTACAGCTTGTGATTCACCCAGCCTGGTATTTCACATGATGTACTCTGCATGGAATTTAAATAAGCAGGGTGACAATATACAGCCTTGTCATACTGCTTTCCCAATTTGGAACCTGTCCCTTCTTCCATGTTTGATTCTAGCTGTTGTTTCTTGACCCACATACAGGTTTCTCAGGAGTCAGGTAAGGTGGTCTGATACTCTCATCTCTTTAAGAGTTTTCCACAGTTTTTGGGATCCACAGAGTCAAAGGCTTTAGCATAGTCAGTGAAGCAGTAGTAGATGTGTTTTTTGAAACTCCCTTGTTTTTCTCTGATCCGATGATATTGAGAATTTGATCTCTAGTTCTTCTGCCTCTTCAATACCCAGCTGGTACAGCTGGAAGTTCCCAGTTCATGTACTGTTGAAACATGACTTGAAGGATTTTGAATATAATCTTAGAGGAGCGAGTACAAGTTTAGAGTAGTTTGAACATTCTTTCCCATTGCCCTTGTTTTGAATTGAAATGAACACTGACATTTTCCAGTTCTGGGGCCACAGGTGAGTTTTTCTAAAATTTGCTGATACATAAGGTGCAGCACTTTAACAGCACCTTCTTTTAGGATTTTGATTAGCTCAAGTGAAATTTTGTCACCTCCACTAGCTTTGTTTGTAGTAAGCTTTGCTAAGGCCCGCTTGACTTCACACTCCAGGATGTCTGGCTCTACATGAGTGTCTACATCATCGTTACCATGGTCATGAATACTTTTTTTCTACAGTTGTGTGTATTCTTGCTACCTCTTCTTAATCTCTTCTGTTTCTATTACGTTTTTAAATTTCTGTCTTTTATAGTGTTTTATTGGGTGCATTTTTGCATGAAATGTTCACTTAAATCTCCAATTTTCTTAAATATTATGCAGCCATTAAATTCACATTTTCTAAAATTACAAATGGATGGATAACTACACTCATATTAAGTGAAAAATAGACCAGTAAGGTAAAGTAATTCCATTTTTTCGAATTCTGTGTAAATTTAGATAACATCATATGTATATGTTGAATGATAGTATTGCAATTTTCTGAACTGTTTTATTAATATAAACAGAAATGTATCATAAATTGCTTTGATAGACTAATTTCTATCCACCACACACAGAGCTGGGTGTAGACAGGTGATCCTAGCAGGTTCCTACCATCTCTCTGCTGGTGAGGTGGCAACAACCTCCTCTCTCCTCTCTGCTGTGGACCCAGGTCCTGGCTCAAGTCCTCAAGACAGAGTGAAGACACACATCCCCAAATCACTGAGCCTTACAGAGTTTGCTTTGCTCTAACCATAAGATCGCGAATGTGGCAAGTGTAAATGTTGACTTCTTTTGCTGAGAAAGTCATGGAGCCATGCAGCACTGCTGCCATTTCAGAAAAAAGCCACCAGAGGGCAGTATGGCTGCTTCTGATAAACTGTCTCATTCAAAACTAATCCAAGTTAGCCTCCATCAGAACACGTTTTATAACCTTACAGGACCTCTTTAAGGTACATTGATTTGCTTTTCTTCTTTAATCTTATTTGGAAGTTAATGGAAATCCACTACAAATAACAAACATAAAGTAAGCCACTGACTACGTTTTACCTTGTGACATGTAGACAGGCAAAATTATGTATCCAATCCCCATTTCGTCCACCTCTGTCCCTTCCTCTCTATATCCATCTATAAACATCTGTGTGACCCATCTTTTGATAATCTACATACCATATCAGATATTTTTCAATCATTTTCCTACTTCTTTATGATGTGAATGTTTCAGTAGTAAGTGGGCTGCTTATAAGACAGTGAGAAGCAGTGTGAAGGTGAGAAGTAGGTCTCAGTGGGAGTCATCCAAACGGGGAGATCTGCTCAGCACAGCCAGGGTCAGGTCCATCCACACTTACTCCTATCCTTAAAGCACTGAGTCTACCCTCTTGGGGGAACTTTGCTAAAATTTTGATTATTTTAAGGAACATTAGGGTTAAGATAATGAGTGATGGTTATAGTAATTCTGGGAGAGAGATAAGGTTATGATGTTAATGACCTGGTACTCTGCCTCCAACAACCTTCATTCTGTTATCACCACTGCTCAGCCCTCTGGGAGCGGAGACTGCACCTTTATTTTGACTGTTACAGCCCTGCAGCCCAGTACTAGACAAAGTAGATGTGCCAGTACTGCTGAATAAATGCATTTGGGATCAGGACCTGACAGATTTGAGAATGCATTTGAAACTGAGATTCTCGCAGACCTGTCCCAAGAGGATGTCATCATAAATCAGCTACATTCTCACTGGCCAGGCCCTTTAAACCTGCTGGTCTTCCCACAGTCCCTCTCAGACAGGATGTCCTTGGTCCTAGGTATTTCTCAGATCAAATCTTACCATGTTCTCTGACTCTTCTCATGCGCTTTGGCCTCCTTAATTGTCCTGCTGTGTGACTCTCCACTCTAGGGCTCAGGGCTCACCTCTTATTCCCTTCAGGATGTAATAGCAGAATAGCAGATTCTGTGGATCTAAAGCTTAATGGTGGTCTTTGATTAACAAGGCAATAATTATATGGACAAGGATAACTTCAACATGACTACCTTTTGTAGAAATAATTTTACTCATTCGTTTATGCTTGTACTGTGTCTTTGTTGCACAGGCTTTTCTCTAGTTGTGGTAAACAGTGGCTAGTCTTTAGTTGTGGTGCGGGGGCTTCTCACTGCGTTGGCTCTTCTTGTTGTGGAGAAGGGGGTCTAGAGCATTCGTTCTAGCTTCAGGAGTTGCTCTATGTGGGCTCAGAAGTTGCTGTTCCGGGGCTCTAGAGTACAGGCTCAATAGTTGTGGCACATGGGCTTAGTTGTGTCAAGGGATGTGGGATCAAACCTGTGACTCCTGCATTGACAGGGAGATTTTCGACCATTGAGCCACCAGGGAAGCCCATGACTATATGTTAATGGTGTTGTTTTCCTTGAACAGTTATGTTTAAACTTGATGGCATAAAAAGAAATGTTTTTTCTCTGAAGTCAGCATAGTTGCTGAATGTCAGCCTTTCTCTGATGTTGCTGTAAAAGACCTTATACACACCAAGAGAAACGCAAGTAAACTGTGTCATGTTATAACGTGGTATAGAGTAGTATAACTCTAAAAGCTACTGTTATCCATTTGTACTAGAGTAATTGTTTACTGGATATGAATATTGACCTGTCAAATTTCTCATGCTTTGATGAAATTCAATGCTTTTTTCCTACACTAAATACCAGGATGAAGAGTTCAAAACAGAATAATTTTAAGATGAACTGTTCATTTCCCCACCATGGACTCGCTTTTCTTGATGTTTCTTTGTTCCCAGAGAAATGAGAGATGTGGTTGCTAACCAGAATATTTGAGAGGAAAAGATTCAGTTCCTCAGGAGGTGACTGGGAACCATTTGATTGCTTTCATCTGTGTAGACCTTGGAAGCAGATGAGCTAAAATTCTTTCCTATTTTCAAATGAAGTGGAGAGACCAGAGGGTGGACTCTTTGGGAAAACAGTTCAAAAAGGTGAATCAAAACTGAGTATCTGACAAAAAAGAGTATCTCTCATCAAAGAAGTAGGCCTATTGGACACCCACAGATTGACCTAGGGACACGTGGGCCATCATGGTGATTTCTAGGAAAAATAATCAATGCCAATGAAAACTCCACATGGTATAAATGTGTTACTAACTGAAAATCAATGGTCAGTTGACCAAGTACAAATAATGATCATAAAGAAATTTACAAAAAGGAGAAACTCTTAAAAAGGCACATTTATAAATCATAAATTATGATTTAGATAAGAAACCTTGCTATTCATGTGAAAAAAAATTTATCGCAAGTAAAACTGTTACAGTAAATTAAAAATAAACAGTAATATCCAGGTCACGGATGCTGAGGGTTTAAGGTGGTTGCAAGTTCCAGCCCCATCTCCAGAGAATGCACAGGCGTGAGCCGGGGCAGGTGCGAGGGTGGAGGCCTGAAGACACCAGAGCTCCCAGGACCCTTGCTTAGGGAAGGGAAGATGGAGCCTGGGTCAGTCCCCAATGCCAGATGCCCTGGACCAGGGAGCAGCGCAGACAAGAGTAAGTGCAGCTCTATCCCCAGCCCCTCACCGCGTGCCCCCGCCTGCCCAATGGCCAGCGGCCCCCGACTCCTCCAGCTCAGAGGAGCGTGAGCCACACTCTGTCCTCAGCTCCGGGGTGTCTGCCACCAGCCACAGGGTGAGGACACTGGGCCGGGGCCCCAAGGCGGTCGTGGAGTGCTGGGGGCCCCGTGCACTTGCAGCCCTCCCTGCTTGGCGTCTCTCTAGTCTCCTCTTGGAGGGGCTGCCCCACGACCATGGTAGGTGGCCTCTGCATCTGCAGATGCTGCCTGGGCCCCGTCACTGCGGGCGCGAGGATCTGAGATGGGGGTGCCGCCGAGGAGCGCGAAATCGGGGCTGCCAGTTGTGCGTCGGGAGCGCTGGGTCTGCAGATGTGAAGGGGTCTCTGCTCTGGGGATGGGTGCTGATGATGGGGGCACACAGCTCGGTGATCCTGTTTGCTGCCGCAGGCAACGGGTGTTTAGATGGGACTCCCTGCTCTTTCCTAAAGCCTACTGGAGGAGCAGGTACAAAAGATTAAAGTGAACTTTCACACTGAGTGTTTTCAGGATTTATTGACTGACTGTGACTAACTCACTGAGCACTTCCAGGAGGGTAATTCGTGACATGCTAACACCTAAGCAAAGTTTCAAGTAAAAGTAGTCCCTGTCTTTTAATGTTTTTGCATATGGAGGGCTTTTTGAACATTTTGTTTTTGTTTCTGTTCATCTTTTCCAGCAACAGACCATTGAGAAATGGCATTACTCTAAGTTAAAGGACCATTTAAAATTTTTATTTCTGCACAGTAATCATAGA